>CAUYRH010035820.1:0-14536 GCA_963574655.1 Perodicticus potto
TGGTGGGCGCCTATAGTCCCAACTACTTGGGAGGCAGAGGCAGAAGACTTGCTTGAGCCCAGGAATTGGAGGTTGCTGTGAGCTGTGATGCCACAGCACTCTATCCAGGGTGACAGCTTGAGGCTCTGTCTCAAAAAAAAAACACCCAAACATTGCTTATTATTGTTTCTTTTTCAATTTTCAGTCCACGTCAAACAACCCATGAACACTCCCTCTAAAAAACACACCACGTGGCCCTGATTCCAGTTAGCTTCCTTGAACATCATAATGAATCTAAATAATCTTGACACATAGCACATTTGTCAGTTACCTAGTTAATTTTCAGATTACTGTTAAGTTTAAAGTACCATAGTTCCTACTAGAAGTTACTACTAGTTCCCATGCAATGTCTGTTCTCCCTCTTCCCTTAAGAAAAGAACCCTATTTTGTTCTGGGAAGAAATGTGCTCAGCTGTAAACCTTCACTTCTCTAAGTTCCCTATGGCAATGGCAGTCAAATGACCCAATTCTGAGCCCCCTTTTGTTTCAGTTTTCTCTGTATGACTATTGAGCATATATAACGTTTTTTCCTACTATATCACCATACTTCCAAATGTAAGCCTGCAGCCTTTCAAAGGCAGCTTGTGCCTGTTCTGTTCCTCACTATATCCTAGAGCACAGAGGGCTCTTCCCACCACAGAGCACATGCTCAGTAAACAGTTGCCACAGGAAGGACAGAGGGGGACAAACCGGAATGTGGGGGGTAGGGTTTCTAGGAAAGCTTTCTGAAAGGACGTGCTTTGGCCCTTTGCCCAGCTGCCTTTTCCCCCTCACCCAGCTTTTGCTTCCCACCCAGAAGATGCAGCAGACACACAAAGACAAAAGAAAGAGGAAAAAAACACCCCATCTGACAGCCTGGGCTCCTGAAGGCCTACTGAGCCAGGCCTTGATCGACCCAAGAAACGATGTGTCCAGTTAACTTTGTATTTGTTTATGCCACTGTTTGTCAGGTTTTCTGTTCTTGTACCTAACGTCTTTCCTCATGGATTGGAGTCGTAAAGAGATTTCCCAGCTAAATTAAAAAAAAAAAAAAAAAAGCGCCCTACTCTCTAGATATTCTTGAAAGTAACTAGAAAGTAACAAGAATTTCCTCATGTTCACCTTTTCAACCAGCTGACAAGAACCCAACACTGGGGTAATAAAATAGATGGTCTCATCAATAAGCAATGTAGAAAGATAAAAATGGAACAAGCTCAAGGGAAAGCTCCCTTGGCCTCCTTTATTAAACTTTCAGGGAAAGCATATGGAGGGACCAGACAGGGTGTAAGTAAATAAGAATGAATGGGGACCCTGCCAAACCAGTGACGGGGCAGGATCTATCTATCTATCTATCTATCTATCTAGTGTAAGTAAATAAGAATGAATGGGGACCCTGCCAAACCAGTGACGGGGCAGGATCGATCTATCTATCTATCTATCTATCTATCTATCTATCTATCTATCTATCTATCTGTCTATCTATCATGTAGGCCAAGCACACCCAGAGGCTGGCAATCCCACTTGGCAGGAATATATAATGATGTAGTGTCTGGTATGTCAAATTTTCACCACTTGCCTACCCAGCAAAAGACCTACCTCTTCTGCCTCTCTGGTCAAAGTTAACTTCTGTAACTGAAGACTGTAAATCCTGTGAGAGGCTGGATCCTACTGGGAGAGGTGATGTATCTTTTAGAACAGTGGTTCTCAACCTTCCTAATGCCGTAAACCTTTAATATAGTAGTTAAAAGGGGGCGCGACCCACAGGTTGAGAACTGCTGTTTTAGAGACATTTGCCAGATCCCTCCCTCAGAAGAGGTCTTTGGTGTGGGGGAGGGGGGAAGGCACGTGCACTGGAGCACTGTGACAACTGGGGAGCCTGTGGTCCTGGAAGGCAGGCCCAGGCCCAGGACTCAACTTGCCATACTGCCTGTCACCTCTGCTTCTAAGGGCAGTTGCTGCAAGATGTGCTCACTTTAGTTTACCAAATTCTTTTGCCTTTTGAATAAAAAGCAGAAGAAAACTTCTGCCCATAGAACGTGGCTCTGACTCAGAACGATGTTTTGGTTGGCACACACTTTGCAGACATTAACCAGACACAGACAACTGGTTGTCCAGGTCCCCTTGGGGATTCAACGTTCAATTGCAAAGCAACCAGCAAGCATTTCGTTGTGAAGAACAGTGGGACTTTCTATTTACAGTTCCAAATATGATGAATAAATTAGTCAATATAAACACTATATCAAACCTACTAAAATCGTAATCTGGCCTCGGGTTTTTGGAGTGGTACCTTATCTTTAAAAACAACATCTCTTGGAAGATTTAATACAAAATAATCACTAATGTAAAAATAAGTATCACCATGTTGCAACCATGACAGTAGTGAATGATTCAGGAAAGAATCTAAAGCTACTAAGTCAAAAGGTGAACAAGGAACAGGTCTTCCCAGTCTCAGACTATGTTCTCATTACAGAAGGGAAATGGTAACTTCTCAGAGGAAACCTGGCTTAAACCATCTTAACAGAACGATCAAAGTTAGTATCACCAAAAACAGGACAAATAGACATCATGTGCCTCCAGATATAATGCACTGTGGAGAAAAAAAGAAAACAACAAACCCTCAAACAACAGATACTTCACAAACAACTAGCCTAGACTCTTTAAGTCAGTATCATAAAGAACAAAGAAAGGCTAAGAAACCATTTCAGATGAAATGTGACAAAAGAGACATAACATAAACACCACAGTTAATTTTTCTTAACGTGCCAGATTGAGACAAAAAGTGCTATAGGAGGCATTACTGGGACATTTAGAGAAAAGTCATTGTTAAGTTTCCTGTATTTGGCAATTACACTATGACTGTGTAGGAGAATATCCCTGTCCTTAGGAAATGCATGCTGCAGCATTTAGGGGTGAAGGTCATGATGTGTGGTACTTAAGACGTCCTCTCCAGGGGGTCCAGAAGAATAATAACTGGTGGTATTGTGTGTGCGTGTGTAGGACTGAGTAAGAGAGGGGAAATGCCAATAATTGATGGGTCTATGTGAAAGGTAGGTAAGTTTCTTATAACCATTGTATAAGTTTAAAATTTTTCAAAAGAAAGATTTTTAAAGTGAAAAAAAAACAAAAAAAACAAAAAAACCCCAGAGGCTCAGTGCCTGTAGCTCAGCGGCTAGGGCACCAGCCACATACACCAAAGCTGGTGGCTTTGAATCCAGCCTGAGTCTGACAAACAAAAATGACAACTACAACCAAAAAATAGCCAGGCGTTGTGGTGGGCGCTTGTAGTCCCAGCTTCTTGGGAGGATGAGGCAAGAGTTTGAGGTTGCTGTGAGCTGTGATGCCACGGCACTCTACCCAGGGCAACAGCTTGAGACTCTGTCTCTCAAAAAAAAAAACCCGGACTACCATAGTTTTCAAAAACCATTAATAGAGAAAAGAAGGGCAAAATGTTTTCAAAAATTTCCAATTGTTTGAAAACACGTAAGTTTGAAGCATTTAATAGTACAGGAGCAAACTGGCGATATTGCATACGGAGAGGGTGTGTGTGTGTTTAAATTTTTTTGTTAACCTCAGAGGAGGCCGTCAGTCTCTCTCTTGACCACAAGAGTCATGCCACATTTTACTAAGTAAAGGGTATAAACATGGAAAGAATGACTCCCTACAACTGAGGGGAAGAACAACCCAGCCTAACTAAGGTTAAAACAAATTTAGTGAATCACTTCCTCTTGGGAGGAAGGGCAAACATTTCTTGTTTCCTGAAGGATTCAGAGATTCTGCCGGAACACCTGAGCTCTCAGCCTGACTCATACTACATTAAGTAGTAAACAAGGTCAGGAGAAACTATAGCCCATTCATTCCATGCTTCTGAGCCACCATAGTACCTCCCAGTGCAAAACCAATGTCTACTGAAGTCTCTTGTCTGTTTCAGCCTCCACATGCCTAGGTTCCTAAGAGGACAAAATGCAAGCAAAACAAAAGAACACAGCGAATGGCCTTGGTTTTCTTTGGCACATCACCCTCAACGTGCCTCAGTTCTGAACCAACCCAAATGGCCTCTAGAACTTGGAGTTGCAGCTTCCTGGCAAAGCAGGCTTCCTTCTTGGAGCAGCCTCTGTGCCAGCAGCACACACACGTGGATGGATTAGCCAGAGCTGTGCTCTGAAGCACACACACGCTCTCTCAACCTGTGCTTTTCATTCCATGGATACTTTCTCCCTAAACCACTTCTGTGCCGCTCCTGGCATGCACAATACAAGTGGCTCTGTGCCAGAGGAAGTGTCTTTTTGGAGATGTGCACTTTCTTTAAATTTCTTTACCTCAGAAGCTCATAAACAGAACACTCTAGTATAATTATAATGGAATAAAGTAGAAAAAGAAAAGGTTATGGGGGGAAAAAAACATTTGTTTTATTTTTGCCTTTGTTTTATTTAAGTTGCCTAAAAGAAATACAAGATAAACATAAAATTATCTTGCAGGAGAGTAGAAATTATAGGATTTAAGTGTGGGCAGGGAAGCAAAAATACTCCCTATAACAGGAAAGGTCAGTGGTCGTTTGCCATCTCGGACACACCTATTTATTCTTGTTTTAAGGTCACCTGCCAAAGGTCATTTACAAATGAGGTGCAGGGGAGAGCTTTATAATTGTTGTTTCATTCCAAACATAATAGTATTTTGTATTTGTAACTCTCTTCTTAATAAACTTCATCTGATATTAAAAATTAATGTATAAGTCCCAAACTTTATAACTTGTCTTTTCCCTTTCTACATGTTCACTACCAGGTATTTACTTAAGGTTCAATCACAACGGTCAGTGTGAAATCAATAACTCCTCCCTCAATCCTTAGGCATCACCAACTGGACTACAAAACACACTGTTCACCACCTAGATACATGCACAAACACATCAAGGAAAAGGACATCACGCTCCAGGTACATACGCACACGATCGCCTGCTCGAGTTCCTTCAGGCTGGACCTAAAAGACACCTTCTTGAAAACTCTGATCCTGGGCAGGGGGAGGAAGACTTACTTTCTTTCCACTTCTGGGGTTGACACGGCGCTACAGAAGCCAAGGGACTCCTACGAGGGAAGGTTTGTATTGTCAGTGTGGGCAGAGCAACAGGCTTCATCTCATTTGTACATAATAGCACTTAAAAAAAAAAGAAGCAGCAAAAATAGATGATTAAAGTCATTGTGCTTACTTCAATCTGGGACCGCAGCTGAAGTGACGTGGGACTGGCATCGGGTTTCTCCTAAAACAGAACAGATGCGGTTTAATGAGACTTCCAAACGTGGCATAGACCAGAAAGACAAATAGATGTGGAAGAAGAGAGGGAAGGATTTGGGAGACGCTGGGGTATGCAGTGGGAGGAGATGACGGAGATAAACAGATTTTCTGGAAAAACTAAAGAACTTTTAACATGAGAGCTCCATCCTCTTAAAACTGAACTGTTTTACAAACTTCACTGCTAGACACTGCTAGAAATTTTACTGCATTAAAAAAAAGCACAATTTAACTGAAGGGTACTGACAGTTCATAGTGAAATAATTCTCTGAATATACTCAGACCATCCCTGGGACACTGAATTTACTGCAACCCATTTGATTTCAGTTATTTTGCAATAATAATGGAGTTTCAATCTGATTTTAAAGTTCTAGCTGCATTTAGAATGCTAAGCAATGGAGGATTAGTTGTTAGCATCATTAGGAAGTTGGAAAGCTAACTAGATATTATCTTGCAGCCTGAAAACTCACATCCTCCTGTAAGGACAATAAACTGGGACGTAGCTGGGAATTTAAAAGCAAAAACTCTCAGCATCCAGTCCATAAGTGAAATATAAACATGTGAGATATTATGAGTACATTGAAAAAAAAAAATCAATGAATCATAAAAGAGAGGAATCAAACAATTTTAGAGATAAAACCATGAAGTATATAACACCTTCATTTGCGAGTTAACGGAGGGCATATCCCCTTTGAGAGTAAAAGAACAGGGGAAAATTAAACCATTTACTTACAATGAAAAAGATTAGGCAAATTATGCATTCCCACATGCATCTAATTGTTCCATTTATTAAAGATGCCTATGTCATCATTAACACCAAACTAAGCCAATATTTAAAAACTCGTTGAAGCACAGAAGTAGCAATCAAATATTAAAATAATTATAACTCAGAGTAAAGTTACACATTTAAATAGGGAGCAAGAATCTGGTGCAAATAAACATCAAAATGAATGTGCTTTCCTACGGGATTGGGGGTGTTCTGGGGACTTGCAGCACCCCAGTGTTCACGTAGCTGATAACATTGTCCTATACACTTGGAAACTGTTGGGAGGGTGAATTTTATGTTATGTGTATTTTTGCCACAATTAAAAAGGAGTGCTAGGATGAGTAAATCTGACCAGGGAGTGATTGTGGGCAAATAGACTGAAAGAAAAATGTTTTCAGGGCGGCGCCTGTGGCCCTGTGGGTATAGCGCAGGCCCCATATACTGAGGGTGGTGGTTTTGAACTTGGCCCTGGCCACACTGCAACAAGAAAAAAGAAAAATGTTTTCATGGACTGGGTTTTCAGGGGCTGGCAACTCATAGTTTTTTTCAGGACACATCTTATTTATTTTATCCCAGAGAAAAGAGACTACCGTCATCATTTAGAGGCATTTTTTTCTTTGTTAGAGAAAATATGTCCCAAAGTTAAAACGTCACACAACTAAAGAGAATCTTGTACAACTGTCCACCAAGTTAAAGACATATCTGACATTGGAAGGAAAGGCAGAACGGACTAGTGGCAGAATGTCATCATTTGATAAACATTCATAAGAGTAATCACTATCATGTGACACGTGAATATAATAAAACATTTAAAACACATAAACATATATAATAAAAAAAATAGCAAAACCTCATGGACCCACCATCAAGTCTGAGAAATAAAACATTACATGTTAATTCACACTCTGATATACACTTAGGTAAACCATCTCATCCCGTGGAAAGAATATGAAGCACGTCTCAGTATAATGAATGTGTTACACACAGGAGGAAGACGTGCTGGACAACGTTTTATTGTTTGTCACTGAAAAAAATAGATTTTTTCATGGCACAACATGGAGTGAAAAGGTGCGATGGACTCAGACAGGAGGAGCGGTAGCCCTCTGTCAGCCACAGGAGGCGCTGTTCACATAATAAAGGGATGAGGGGTTCAAGTCCAAAGGTTCCTCGACATCTCCCTTTCTTGTTTAGTTTCCAGAGCAGGCTGCCCCCTTCTCTGCCGCAAAGTCAACCAGTGTAGATGAGTAAAAAGGGCAGAAAAGCATAGTTCTGGAAGTCCTGACGAAGGGAAAGATGGCCTAGAAGGAGCCATAAAGATGCACCTGACCTTCTCACCACCATCGCCTTATTCAGAGAACTAATAGTCCACAATATAACTTCTGGTTTGGAATTCACACAGACAGAAGGAGTAAAATTTGTGACTCCCATCAAAACACAGTCATAGAGTATATGTGTAACTTTGGGGCATGCTATAGAAAAGAATAAGATTTTTCTCTCCCTCATTAACACATACTGTTTCTGTTACTGTTGCCAAACATAATGGCATAAAGCAGCAAGCGTTGTATGTTGCTCACAGATTCCTTAGATAATAAGAAAAGCAACAGCAGAAAGGCTTCTCTCAGCTCCTAAGGGGCCTCAGCTGGGAAGACTGGAAGGTTGGGGGCGGCTTGATGGGTGGGGCTGTGTTCACTGGAAAGCTCGCTCACTCCCAGGCCTGGCTGCTGATGCTGGCTGACGGCCAGGACCTAAGCAGGTGCATCCAGAGAACACCTGAGTGTGGGTGCTCTGTGAGCTGTTTGGGCTTCCTGATAGCCAGAGGTTGGGGTGCAAAAATAAACATATGGAGAAGGCCTGACAGAGTTAGCACTACCCCTCATAATACAGCCTCACCTGGTACGACGGCTGCCAGAGCCACAAGCCCTCTCGGCTTCAGGCAAAAGGGAACATGTCCCCACCTCTCTCTGGGCGGGAGGAATGCCGAAGTCACCTTGCGAGAACAGCATTGGACGGCAGGCATCACTGCGGCCGGCTTGGGGAATTTACAGTTTGCCACACTGACTGCCAAGATGGGCCTACTCGTAATTTTTCAGGATGGGGCATGAGATGCATTATAATGTCCATTGGGGTTATTTTGTGGGTTGTACAGAGCTTACTCACATTGCATATCCTGGCAACATATTTCACCCCAAACCTATCACTTCAAAGGTCAAAATACAGCACTGCGTTAGGCTACGATGATCATCTTCCTCACTGCAAACCTATTATATTTGTAAAGCCTCAAATATTCAAAAGTAAAGAGAAGACTATCATGAACTCCCAAATCCCTATTAACCTCCTCCAAAGACGATCGACTCAGACTCAACTTTGTTTTTACCTCTACTCTTGTTGCAACCCTACCCTATTTGACTTTGAAGAAAACCTCAGACCTCAGATGATAAAATATCACAGTTTTTAAGTTAAGGATTAGGTATCAGGATTTCTTAGGTCTTAACTGCTGCTCCAGCTTGAGCAAATGGCTCAATCGCCAGGAATTCGACTCTTTCCTAGCACTGGAGGACAGTTTTGGCAGGAAGACCAAACAGCCCATACAGAAAAAAAAGATCGTATTTGTGAAATTCAGATGTTACAAGGAACATGAAGAAATGCATTCCAGGGTTGAATGCAAAGGAAGAGAGTTCATTCCAAAAGCACTCACTCTTGTTTCCCCAGTGGAAATACTTCATCCTTTTACTTTTTTGAGTATGATATGCTCTCTGACTTTGCTGTGACTAAGTATCTCAAGCGGGTTTTAGTGAGAAATAACTCCATGATCTGGGCCACGCTCAATACTGGGATCCAGAAAGATCTGGGAGACGGCCACACAACACGTGGCTGAACCTGAACAGGTAAGTGGGGACACTATAACTTGATTAGGAATTGTTTTAAATAAATAAAAAAAAGAAAGTGGGCTATGAAATTTAACATGCCAATTAAAATGTTCATCATAAGAATGACAAAAATCATTAACATTTCAAACTCTTAAGGAAACGTCTCCAACCGAATGACGTGTAACAGAATTAAAACAAAATATAAATACATCCCAACATGTATGCACGCATGTTTGTACGTGTATGTGTATGTGTACATACAGGGAAAGGGTTGAGAGGGTAACACCGAATTAACTTAACAGCAGCTATTTATGCTTCAGTTCTCCCTGCCTTTCTTACACGTTTGTAATCTTGCATTGCTTTCATTTTTTTTCTAAAGATGAAAGATCAGCTTAAAAACACCATTTCCAGTTCCCATCCATGTTTTTAAACTATCTACACATATGTTTATAAATGCATGAGAAAATATCTAAAAGGATTGTTAGTATGGGTGGAATACATTTCTCAACTTTTCAAGCATAACTTTAATAATAATTCAAGTTGTATGCCAGCAGTTAAACTGAAAAAAAACAAACAAAAACAATAACAAACCTAAGATATGTTAAAACTTAATTTCTCTAATTAGGTTATGCCCTACATTAAAATATACTCTTGAAATGTTACAATTTTTTTTTGAGACAGAGCCTCAAGCTGTCACCCTGGATAGAGTGCTGTGGCATCACAGCTCACAGCAACCTCCAACTCCTGGGCTCAAGCGAGTCTCCTGCCTCCGCCTCCCAAGTAGTTGGGACTACAGGCGTCCGCCACAATGCCCGGCCATTTTTTGGTTGCAGCCGTCATTGTTGTTTGGCGGGCCCGGACTGGATTCGAACCCGCCAGCTCAGGTGTACGTGGCTGGCGCCTTAGCCGGCTGAGCCACAGGCGCCGAGCCTCAGCCTCCCTGTTAATGGTTCTCAAATGGCAACTGGGGATTATAGAAACTACCTCCAGCACTTCTGAGGCCCTTAGAGATTTTATGTACAGCCCTTCTTCTCCCTTTTAAAAAACATCTGCTTCTTTCCCTTTTAGGTTCACGTCCACGTGTAAATTGTCACGGTCGATCTCTGGCATTCAATGATGTTATTGCAAATACTTTCTTTGTATTTTGTTATTGCAATCAATCGCTGTATTTATTACATATTTGGCTAGTGTTGTGTTTTTCCTTAACCCATGCAAATTCAGTACCATGCGTTATAAATGCTCTCAAAATTGAGAAAAGGGTCTATTAAAGCTAACTAGGTATTTACTTTTTATTTTACTTTATTTTATTTTATTTATTTATTTTGGCGGGGGGAGACAATGTCTCACTATGTCGCCCTCGGCCAGCCGTGGCATCACAGCTCACAGGAACCGCAAACTCTTGGGCTCTAGCGATTCTCTTGCCTCAGTCTCCCAAGTAGCTGGGACTACAGGTGCCCGTCACAATGCCCGGCTACTTTTTTGTTGCAGTTATCATTGTTGTTTAGCTGGCCAGGGCTGGGTTCTAACCCACCAGCCTTGGTGCACGTGGCTGGCGCTGTAATCACTGTGCTCCAGGCGCCAAGCCCTAATCAGGTTTTTAAAATTTACAGTACAGAATGTCCATAAAGTTCTTGTGTTATTTACTATGTTAAAGTATTTTAAGTTGCACACGAACTTATGTGCAGCTTGTATTTCAATTTTGTTAATTAGAAAGAACATACAAGGGCGTACCTGGTTTCATAGCATCTAAAGTAGACCCTACCAATAGCTTCTTGTCTAGTTACTAAAATATTTTCCAAACGCAAATCCTTACCATCCGGCAACACCTCAGGCTTTAGCTAAAAATAACAAAATACTGGTCCAGAGATCGACTCAGCACTACAAGACAGCCCTTTATTTCTTTATTAGTGAGTGACACAGAAATAGCTCACCTGCTTTTAGCCACAGCTGATGTGTTAGGGAGGCCGTGAATGCATCCATCACCAGTGAGAATTTCAAACCCTACTGTTGTACAGGATGATACTAAAAGCTTTAATTTCCTCTAGAACACACTTAATCATAAAACAAACGCATTCATTAAGAAGTCAAGTTTTGTGCTGAACCAGTATTTCATGAAAATGGTAGTTTCCGCCTTCCCAACAAAGAAAAAAAATTGAGGATCAGGCTTTAGTATGTCCAACGAAATAAATATCATACAGAGTCTAGCCAAATAAAAACCAGTTCTCGAAGACGGTAGAATCAGAAGAGCTACTGATTGGAAATGTATTGATACTGATTGTATCACATGATACAAAATAGCTAAATAGACACAGGAAAACATTTAATTGTATAAACATAACATTGATAAATATTTAATCATAAAAACAAAATTTTTAAAGTCTTTGCTTTCCAGAAAAGCTAAGTTATGCCATTACCCTGGAATAAACTCTCGTTCCCGATAAGGCTGGTCTTAAAAGAATCTAACGTATTTCAATATACTTATGGGACTAAAGAAAAGGAAACACATATGCTCAAAGTAAAAGAAGTGCTCTGTAAGTATCCAGACCTATACACTACGTGGTTTGGCAGAAGTAAAACCCTTTGGTACTTGGGCATGATATTCTTAAGTTACAGAATTACATGTACAGATATGGCCTCTGCTTATGAGCTGGTGATCTATACCAGTCTTTTATTACTAAATAATAAGCAAGGGATTCTATCACTGTGGTTCTCAACATTCCTGATGGTGCAGCCCTTTAATACAGTTCCTGTGGGTTGTGACCTACAGGTTGAGAACCGCTGTTCTATCACATTACAACACCACGCTCCACCACAAAAGGGCCTTCCTTCCCCCGGACCCTGTATAGAGATGAAAGGGGTTTAAGAAAGGCTGCTTGTGTTGGGTATTTATTTGGAAATCAGTGTGAGATATTGCATACCCTACTGCATGGAAAGCATTGGAGATGAATACAAATGACAGATTCTCACAAGTGCCTGCCAAATACCCCACCTGAGCTGTATGGTTCCCAACATCATGAATAACAATCTTTGCAGCCCTAAAAGTCAAATTTGAGGAAAAGGCACAGTGAAAGGGATTAGTATGCTGTGTAAGGGTGTGTGTGTGTTTGCCTGGGAATGCATTTTTAAAGATAATACCATAAAATAATTATATGAGGGACAAGGGTACAGGTGAAACTTACTAAATGCAGAATACAAATGTCTTCATATAGTGATTAAGAAAATGCCATGAAGGCTATGTTAAACAGTTTGGTGAAAATTTTTCAGATTGTATATGAAGTCAGCACATTGTGCCCCATGATTGCACTAATGCACACACCTACGATTTAATAAAAATTAAAAAAAAAAATGCAACCTGGTTTTTTGTACCCTCAATGATTCCTCAGCACTAAAACAAAAAAACATAATAACATAAAGCATGAATAAAATTGATGGGGTTTTTATACCAGCAATTATATTCTAAGGCAAACACACATTGAATGTACAATAATATGGTTCACACCTGGAATCTTAGCACTCCAGGAGGCTGAGGTGGGTCAGAGTAGACTTTTTCTTTGTTCTCTAAGAAACAGAGTTTGTTATGATACAAAATACTATTTATTCAAACCTCCTTAAATCTACACCCCTCTTCTATCTCCCTGAGTTCATGCAAGTGGGCATCCGGCACCCACTGCCTGTATTCAAAATATTGTTCGTTGATGAAACAGAGTGAGGTACCAGTAAAGTAAATTGTAGGTAGGCAAAGTGTGCAGGGTTTCAGGAATTTAATTACAGACCCGGGATCAACTTACATCTTCATCAACAAATCATATAGACTCGCACCATCCCCTCCCCACCCCGCTCCCTGCAAGAAAACAACATCCACAAAAACCCTGAATCGTTTTGCTGTCTATGAGTTTTCACAGAATTTCATGCATATGTTAACTTTCATGCAATATAAAATAAACTTAATTTTGTAATTAGAGTGCTAGTTGTGCAAAAAGATTGAAGACAAACTTTCCCCGTTATGGAAGAAAGTGCGGTATTTGTGTATTACAGTGGCCCCTCGGGAGTGGACCTTCTCCCTACACTCAACGTCTCCTTACTGTGACCAAATTCTCATAGACCGGACGGGCACCACCTGTACGCAGTCAAGTTCCTTATACCGACTCCGTCTATGTTGACCAGTTCGGTACATTCCCTTGGGCATCCCACTTAGGGAGCTTCTACTGTACTTTTATTTGTATTATTTTCAAATGGGTTCCTTTCCTTTCAAACTGGCTTTTTCTTGGTCTTTATTATCCTGGTGTAATGGGAACCACTTTTGTGCATTTCAGATGTACACATAAAAACACTTGTCATTTTCTCCCCTGAAGAAGACATTTGTACTTAGGCAAACTTGCATGGTCCCTCTAAGGGACAAGTAATTAAATGATTAACAGCTGAGAAATTCCTTTAAATTCAGGGTTTACTGGTAGTGGAAAGCATGGAGCAGTGAGAGAAAGAAAACAGGGGAACATTTCCACCAAAAAAGCATACGTAAATACAGAAGGGTATTAACAATTCTGAAACTCTTACTGGCATCTGGAGGAGAAAAGGGGGGAAAAAAAGACTATATTGTTAAATGTATCAGAGTGAGTTTAAATAGAGCTATCTTCGATGCAAATTTCTTTCTTTTTCAATCTATTAACAAATAAAAGCAGTGTAGGTTCAGGAAGAAATGGTAAGATGGTCTTTTCTGTAAGCGTTAAGGATAGCAAGTTTGCATCCTTACTAGGACACACTCCCATCCTCCTGTTTAAGTGTCATTAAATGCGTTAAAAAAAAAAAAAAGTGTGCTTGAAGACTGCAGAGCTATGATACGCCCCTGGGCTGTATGCCTTCTGCAGACCCCTTGCCACACTTGACACAGTATTAAAAAGAACCTTAAGAAATGGTTTTCCAAAATAATGAAACCTATCTCATCCTTTCTCACAAATTCCCCTCCACATCGTTTACGTCCTCGTCTGGCTAGGTCGTGGTTTATTTAAGATTTGCCTGCAGCAAACACATGCAGAATGACCCAGAACAGAGAGAAGGCTGCAGGAAGACAGGAGGCATGGTAGATTGCAGTTTTATATAACCCTGCTGAGTTTCATTACACTCAGCCTCTGGGGCAGCCCCGGGTCAAACAGGAAAGGCACGGTTGCAAAATGACTTAAACTAATTTGTTCATGTACCATTCTTTACGTTCCTTCTGGTAGGTAACAGTAACCCCAGAAAAAGAATGAGGTGACTGACGGGTAGCAATTCTTTCCTTCCGCCCATTTTCCATCCTGCATTTCTCCAGCAGTAATATGTCAGACATCGAGGCATTCACTGATTGCATTGCCATGGCGGGCACAAGACAGTTCCTATGATACAGTCTTTCAAGGGCACCAATTGTACTTTTACATCCTCTGACTCCCAAATCTCCTAGGACAGCAGAAAGGATTGTCTTGCAATAAGGAACATATTCTTCTTAGCAAAGTATCTCAAGAATGGAAGAAAAAGTATCCAATGTACTCAGCCCTAATATAGAGCTAATTTATAGCTTTCATATGAAGGCTAAAACCCAATTATAGCACAAGAATACAGGGAAAAGGGAA
>CAUYRH010035821.1:0-25769 GCA_963574655.1 Perodicticus potto
GATAATATCCAGCATCCTTTCATGATCAGAATTCTTAGGAAAATAGGCATAAAAGGGACATTTCTTAAACTAATAGAGGTCATCTACAGCAAACTCACAGCCAATATCATATTGAATGGTGTAAAATTGAAAACATTTCCATTCAGATCAGGAATTAGGCAAGGAAGCCCACTATCTCCACTGCTATTCAACACAGTAATGGAAGTCTTAGCCATCACAATCAGGGAAGAGTAGGTGATCAAGGATATCCAAACAGGGCCAGAGGAGATAAATCTCTCACTCTTCGCTGATGATATGATCCTATACCTGGAAAAATCTCAGGGACTCAACTATAAAACTCTTAGTGGTGATCAAGGAACACAGTAGTGTCTCAGGATATAAAATCAATACTTACAAATCAGTAGCTTTTCTAAATGCCAACAATAGTTGAGCTGAAAATATAGTCAAGGGCATGTGTTTTCTAAAAAGTAAAAAATAAATAATAGACTCCATTGGAACAGTTTAAGGCCAAAATAAATAAATAAGTAAATGGGTGAAGAGTTCCCATTTAGTCCTGCATTGCTGCTCCCCCAACCCACTCCAGGTTCTCCTATTAGCATCTTCCATTAGTCTAGGACATTTTCTATAACTGATGACCTAATATTGATAATTATTATTAAATAAAGACCATAATGTACACTGGGGCTGTCTCCATAGGTTTTGACAAATGTATATTGATACACACGCAGAGTATCACACAGAATAGTTTCACTGCTCTAAAAATCTGTGCTCTATCTATTCATCCTTCCATCCTTCTCCACGAACCTCTTTCAAGCACTCATCTTGTCACTGTGTCCACAGTATGACCTTTTCCAGAACACCCTGGATTTAGAATCATACAGTAGATAGGCCTTTTTGATTCGTTTTTTCTCTTAGCAATGTCCATTTAAGCTTCCTTTATATCTTTTCCAGGTTTGAAAACTCATTTCCTTTTAGTGTTGAATAAGGTGCCATTTTATGAATGTGCCATAGTTTAACCATAGTTTAAACTTATTGAAGGACGTCTTGCTTGTTTTTAAGCTTTGGCACTTATTAATAATGCTGCAACAAATATTCCTAAGCAGGTTTTTGTGTGGACTTAATGCATATGGGTAAATTCCATGGATTGCAATTGTTAGACCTACTGTATGGTATAAACATGCTTAGTTTTCTAAGAAATTGTCAGTCTTCCAACATGACTGTACCAATTTGCATTCCTACCAACAATAAATGAGATTTCTTGTTGCTTCACAGCCTCTTCAGTATTTGGGGTTTTCAGTGTTTTTGATTTTAATTATTCTACTAATAATATGTGTGCAATTGGTATCTCATTGTTGCTTTCATTTTCAGTTCCCTAATGACATATGAAGTTGAGCATATTTTTGCATGCTTATGTGTCATCTGCACAACATTGTTGGTGAGGCATTTGTTCAGATATTTTCCCCATTGTTTAATTGGTTTGTTTGTTTTGTTACTGATGAGTTGTAAGAGTTCCTCACATACATCAGATACCTGTCCTTATGAGATGTGTGTTCGCAAAGATTTTTCTCCTGGTCTGTGGCTTGTCTTTTCATCCCCTTAACAGTATCTTTCTTAACAAGGCCTTTAAAAAAACAACATTTCAAAAAATTTTTCAAAGGGTTATTAAATAACTAAACCATAATAATGAAATAACTCAATTTTTTTAGTAGATATAGACCTTCTCAGATTTTTCTATTTATTTTTGTATAAATTTTGGTAGATTGTGTCTTCCAAGAAATTGATCCATTACATACAGGTATCAAATTTATGGGGATAGAGTTGTCATTATACTCCTTTACTATCTGTGTAAACTTCATGGTGTCAGAAATATTAGCTCCATTTTCATTTTTAATGTTAGTATTTTGTGTCTTTTTCTTAGTTAACCTATTTAGAAGCTTATAAATTTGTTGAGCATTTCCAAATACCAGCTTTTGGTTTCCTTGATTTTTCTGTTGTTTTACTGCTTTCACTTGAATTATTTTCTCTTCTAGCTTTCATTATTCTCCTTACTTTGGATTTTTTGCTCTTTTTTTCTCATTTCCTAGTGGAAGCCTAAATAATTTTTAGATCTTTTGACTTTCCTAATAACATGCATTTTGTTGTCTGTTAATTTTCCTAGAAGAACTCCATTTTCTATTTCCCACAAATTTTGATAAATTGAATTCTCGTTTTCATTTACATTGAAATATTTTTAAAATTTCTTTTGAGAATTCACTTTGACCCATGTATTATTTAGAAATGTGTGATGTTTTGTTTTATTTTGTTGAGACAATCTTTCTCTGTCACCCTGGATAGAGTGCAGTGGCATCATCAAGACTCACTGCAACTTTGTACTCCTGGGGTCAAGAGATCTTCCTCCTGGCCTCCTAAATAGGTGGGGCTAGAAGTAGGTGCCATGATACTCAGTTTTTTATATTTTTGGTAAGGATGGGGGGGGTGGATCTCACTCTTTCCAGACTAGTCTCGAAGGCTGAGCTCAAATGATTTTTCCACCTTTGTCTTAGAAATGTGTCATTTAATCCCCAAGTATTTGGGGGGGATTTCTAGCTATCTTTCTGTTATTTCTAGTTTAATTCCACTTTTGTCTGTGAGCATACTATGTATGATTTCTATTTTTTTTTTAATTTGTTAAGGTGGGTTTTATACACCATATCCTTGTTTAAATTGGTGAATGTTCAGTTGAGCTTGAAAGAACAAGGTTTAATTATTGAAGTCAGTTAGATCTAGTTGATTGATGCATTGTTCAGTTGAACTATGTCCTTATTGATTTTCTGCTGCCAGATCTATTTGACAGAAGGGGTTGAAGTCTCCAACTATATCAATAGATTAATCTAGTTTTCCTTGTAAGTTTTGCAATTTTTTCATCATGTTTTTGAGTTTTGAAACCAGATGCATTTAAATAAAGGATTGTTTAGTCTTTTGAAAATTGATCCTTTGTTATTTTCTAGTGACTCTCTCTATTCCTGATGATGTTTTTATTCTGAGTTCTGCTTTTTTTGAAGTGAATATACCTATGCCAGTTTCTTTTCTTATTCTAGTGAGCATAGTACATCTCTCTCTAGCTCTATCCTTTTAATATATCTTTATATTTAAAGTATATTTCTTATGGACAAGATTTACTTGGGTCTTGTGTTTTTTATCCAATCTGTCTGTGTCTTTTAATTAGTGTATTTAGAATACAGACATTTAAATAAATTGTTAGTGTATTTGGATTAATATCTAACATATTTGTTACTGCTTTCTATTTATTATCCTTTTCCTTTGTTTTTTCCCTTATTTTTCCTACCTTCCAATCTGTTTTTGCCTTATTGGTTTTAATTGAGTATTTTAAATGATTCCTACACTATCTTCCCTCTTAGAATACAGTTATTCTTCCTATACATTTTTTAAAGTTATTCCCCTTTTACGTTTTTGAGTGGTTGCTGTTAAGTTTGAAATATACATTTACAAATAATACAAGTGCTCTTTCAAATTATATTTTATGCCTCATAAGTAGTACAAGTAGCTTATAATAAAATGTTTTCAATTAATCTTTTCAATCTCTAATATCATTGATGTCCGATTTTCACTTATACATACATTGTAATCACAAAATATATTGTTGTTATTATTCCAAACAGATACGATAAAAAATAAAATATTTTATCTTCATTATTTCTTCTCTGATGCTCTTTTCTTTAAATAGATCAGAGTTTCTGAACTTCATCATTTTTCTGTTTTCAAAAAGAATTTATTTTAACATGTCACCACACAGACCTACTGTTGACAAATCTCAGTTTTGCTTGTCTAAAGAGAGTTGTTATTTCTTCTTCACTTTTGTAGGATAGTTTGGATGAACAAAGAATTCTAACTGGTGGAGTTTTTTCTTTCAACACTTTAAATATTTCACTTTCTGTTGTTACTCGTATTGTTTCTGAAGCCAAGTCGGATATAATTTTGACCTTCAATCCTCAGCAGGCAAGCACCTTCAACGCCACCCTCTTCACGTTTGATTTCCTGCTGTTTGAATATAATACGCCTATGAATAAATTTTTTGGGTGTGTGTTTACTCTGCATGGTGTTCTCTAAGATTTCTGGATCGTGGTTTGGTATTACTCGTTTTGGAAAAGTCTCATTCATTGTTGTTACAAATATATATATACACATATATGTATCTTTATTTCTTCTGGTATTCTTATCATGTATATCTTGCACCTTCATTATCTCAGTTTTTTTATATCTCTGTACTTTGTCATTTTATTATTCTCTTTATATTCACACTTTTTGGAATTTCTACTGAAATTTCCTCAGGTTCACACATTCTTTCCATAACTGTTTCCAGTATACTCATGAGCACTCCTGAGAGTCCTCCTGTAATTTTTGGCTCTCAGACTTGTGCACACAGAGCCTCCAGGAATCCATTAATTGCAGTTTAGGTTCTTCTATCCTGGTGCTGGTTCCTAGAGATATTTCTGTCCCTGAAAGTTGTGATTATCTATATCTGCCTGCCTTTCTCTCAAATTTTGGGAACAGAAGTTTGCCCTGTGACCTTAATTTTTTGGTGGATTGAAGACAGATTTTCAGTTATTTTTTTTTTCTTTTTTGTGAGGATGAGAACAATGACTTCCAAACTCCTTACATATTAGATCAGAAGCCGGAAGTCCTGCCTGGATCTTTTTAATGTACTTCACTTAGTGTTACATGTATAGCATAATATCATGGTATGTTTGAAGGGCCATAAAGTCAAAAAATATATGTAGAGTTAACAAGTTAATTCTCTGTGGCTGCTAGTAACTAATGTCAAATTGAATTTCTTAAAATCTAGAACTTGTTTCTTTTTTCTTTTTTTTTTTTTTTAATTTAATTTTGTATTCCCAGTATGGCAGTGCTCAAGATATAAAGGTATTTTCAGTGACTAAATAATTTAACTTATTTTTAAAAGCATGGATTTGGCATCTTAGCAAATGCCCCTACATATGCTCAAACTTTCTATGCAAAAGGACAGGATGTACTAAAATAAAGTATCTCATTATAATTCACTTCATATCATGCCCATAGTAAGATAGACACTGGAGATTTATTAATGGCCACCATGAAGATGAATAGATATTAAAGGATGTTCTGATAAGCAAATAACTTTTCCATTTGAGATGTCTCTGCTTAGTATTTTGCACACAGGTTTGCAGGAAATAATTAAAACATAATTCATAAATAACATACTAGAACTGGGAGAGATAAAGTTATATTTTATCAAGAAACAGTTAGATGTTCTAGTTACTTTGCAATCTCTCCTCTGCTGCCTAATCAAATCTATAAAGACTGAATTCCTGGGGTAGAAAATGTCTCTCTTTATGCTTCCTTACTATTTAGCATCCTTCTGAGGAGATTCACCACAGAGTTCTTCAAAGGGGAGCAATTCAGCACCCCAGGGCCAGGCCGACAGCAGTGCTTCGCAAACCGTCATCAGGCACTTTTAAGGATGAACAACAGCTCCTCAGGAGGTGCAGTGCAAATCCAGCCCTTTAAACTCATTTACTTTAATTGTGTAACATTTTAAATACTGTGCGCCAGTGAGAGGCAGGTGGATCAGCAGGTGCAATGTGGCGATCTGCCAATAACAGCATCAGAGAAACGGTCCCTCACAGAGGAAAGAAGCAAAAGAGACTGAGTGAAGAACTCCTCAGAGCTTAATGTCTATTTCATCCGGTAATTGCAGCAGGCTGGGGTGAGGATGAGGGGTGAGCAATCTAAACCAAAGCTGTTTTATTCATTTTTAGCAGTGTTTTTTAAAAATATATATATAGGGGAAAAGATCTCAGAAATATAATTTTAGTTCAAATTTAGCCAAGTCTTTCTGCATTCACCCTACTGAAACTCATTTATGGGGAAAGGTATATTAAAAAATAAAAAGCCATTGTGTAAGCAAATACTTTCCTTCTAAACTTTTTTACATAAAAATATGAAGCATACCATTTCAAATTTTTGCATTTGGGCATTGATTTAACCTGAGTAACATTGGAAAAATATTATTGAAGAGCTATAAAGAGTTAGATAATTGTAGAAATACCCAAATAGGAAATCAGAGATTTGTAGAACACAGATTTGATATCCCTATCATCTTTGTTTTGGAAAAAATTAAATCATGATTAATATTGTTTAGTTCATTTTTTAAAAATTACAACATCATTTATTAATTATTTCTACTTTGACCAAATTAAGCTCTAAAGATAGAGTGATGGTAAGTGGAGAGATAGATGTAAGTTCCTATTTATTGATAACTTTCTCAAGTTCAAGTTTCCTCTCTGCCAAAGCGACACTCTTTTAAAGTGTATACAGAACTGGCAGTTAGTAAAGTATCACCACATGCCATACCCGGATCAGCTGCTCAAACCAATCCAGGGTAAAGCAGAAAAAATAAAAATAGAAGGGAAATATCGCTGAAATATTTTTTAAGATCTATAATCTTCCACGCCCTGTGATAGATAATGTCTGTTTCATCCACACATTCTGAAGGCAGATGTTATCCATTCTGCTTTTCATTTGTGCTAAGGTTTTGTGGTGTTAGCTCCTACCACTCAGTGATTGGATGGGTTAGAGAAGTTTCACGTGATTTTAATATTCTGCCAAAATGAGTCATTTGCTCAGAAGATATGTTCTCAAACATAACATCAGTAATTGAATTCAGGGGTTAGATAATAGAAAATGAGATTGTTTTTCATCCTATTTGAAAGAAATAAGTATATTGGCAGTGATGAAAAGTCCAAGATGAGATAGGTCTGTAGAAAACCAGAAATAGTCACATTAACAGTCCTGCCTACATGGAAGCTACTGTATATACATATCTTGTCTAATTTCTGACTTTTATTTCTATTAATACATTTACTTGGGTCACCTAGTATATCAAAAAACCTCCTAAGTAAATATATTAAGTTCTTATTATTAAGGTATCCATAAAGTTCATGTGCAATTTGAAATGATGGGCAATTTTGTTCTAGTTTTTTGAAATTATTCTGGCAACTGTGCTGTGCAACATTTTTTATTAATTTATAGTCGCTCTTCTTCTAGTATAATTCAGGGTATCCTTTCAGCTGTTATCAGTACACTGGGAAAAAGTAGCCAATAGAAAAGTACCCAGCAGAATGGGTCCATGTAAGGATATCTCCATTTCACATGAAGATACTGCTGATGCCACAGGTGAGGTCAAAAGAGGAGGATGAAAATCTACACACAGCTTAATTGTGCTCCCACTTAGTATATCCTGATATCTAGTAATTAGACTTTGTTTGCACCATTCTTTTAAGATACATTGAATTACTCCTTTGTTTTTCTTATTGAAAACATCCTATAGTAATATGAAAATATTTCTCCTCTTTGCCCTGGCAGTCATAGCGCCTTGAATAATCTTCACAGGCAGGAGCAGGAGTCCTAAGGCTAAGTCAGGCAGATGCAAGAACATCCGTGGTTGCTGATGAGGCCTCCTAGAAACCACACATCAGTTATGGAGGGGTTTAACACCGCTTATCGGGTATCTGGTGAGAACAAATGACTGGCTTAACCTCAGTAATACTCTGTCATTTGAGAAGTGAGAGGTTGGGCAAAAGATTATCCGGTTTGTGGATTACCCAGATTCTAATTCTCATCCTAACCTTAGGCAGTTTAAAAGTCATTTGATTTCTTCAAGAAGATAAGAATAAAGAGGAGAAATAATCAGTCTATTTTTTTTTTAATAAGTAAAAGTGCTGGGTAAAAAAAAGAGAGAAGCTGAAACCAACAGCAAAAATCACATTGGTGTGAAATAGGGATTTGATATGCCAGATTCCCAATTATATAAAATGCAGAGTTTATGGAAATGTTTGTATGGTGAATATGATTACACACAGTGTCTGAAAGGTAACATAAATGGTGCAGTATAATCTCTGTTTTTATTCTGTTTACAACAGAAGAATTTGTTCATATGAAAGATATGTGGAAAGATATATGAAAGAAGACAGAAAGATGAGGTTAATTTCTGTTAGAAAATGCAGAACGTTTCCAGGAATAGGGCATGAATAAGTCTATGAAGGCACATAGAAAGATTGTAATAGAAAGGAGACGGTGTATTTTGAGAACATGGAAACATTTTTAGGAGACTATTATCAGAGCCGAAGAATGGATCAAGAAAATGAGTTTGCTATTCATGGACTACATCTGAAAAAACGACCCAAACATATGCTTCTTAAGAAGGAGGCTACATCCAGTGGGAAGAATTAGGATAAAAGAATCAATCAGGGGAAAGTGAATTGGTACTTATCTGAGGGTCAATCAAAATAGTTACTAGATATTAAAAAACGCTTCATAGAATGTGAGAGTAAAAATAAAGGTAGAATTCAAAAGATGTAAAAGTATCATTGAAGTTTGACAGAGAAAAATTTTAAAATAAATGAGAGTAATTAGGATGAGGAGAATTTTTTTTTCTTAAATATGCTTGCAAGTTATAAGTTTAGGGTCATATGTTAAAGTACAAAGTCTATTAATGTGCAACTTTCTAACCAGTAGTTATAAAAAGGTTGGTTTAGAGAAATGTGCCAAATTCAGCTGTCAAAGGAATATAGAAAAACAGAAGATGTAAAGTAATTTGAAAATGGGAGAATAAAACATTGTAGAAATAAATGGAATTAGCTTCATAATCTTATTAACTGTAAATAGATCAAGATTCACTAACAAGGAAAAAGAAATTCCAAGTCTAATATGCTTATACCTGATATATTCAAAACACCATGACACGAAAGAGTTGATCATAAAAGGATAAAAAAAACTTACTAGGAAAATATAATGAAAGAAAATAGAATACCAACATTAAAATGGACTTTAATATAGGTGTTTAATTAAAGATGAAGAGAGTCATTTAAAGCTGATTTTTAAAATGGATATGCCAGAAGATAGAACAATCCGGAATGAGCAAGTGGCACATTTATAGTTGATACAGGACATTTTTTTCACCACATTTCTTTTTACCATAGCAACAAAATATACTAGTAACTGTACAACTGATTTGATTAATACAATTGGCAAGCTTGATATAAAATATACTTGTTAAAACACACAGTAATTCCTTCCTCTTTCATGGTTTTATTTTCCACAGTTAAAGTTACCCTTCGTTTACTATGCTCCAAAAATATTAAATGGAAAATCTTAGAAACAAATAATCCATACATCTTAAATTGTATGCCTTTCTGAGTAGCATTATGACAACTAGCATTGTCCAGTTCTGTTCTGCCTGGAGTGTGAGGCACACCTGAGCCCAGCATCTTTGCTGTCTATGCTGTCTGTCTGGTATTTGCTTCGTAGCTGCCTCGACTTTCAGATTAGTCGTGGTATCACAGTGCTCGTGTTCACCTAGTCCTTATTTTACTTAATAATAGCACAAAAGCACAAGAGTAATGATGTTGGCAATTCACATGTGTTGAAGAGAACCCATTAAAGTACTTCCTTAAGTGAAAAGGTGAAAAATGTCTGGCTTAACAAAGAAAAAGAAAATCTTTCGCTGACGTTGCTAAGATCTGCGGCTGCAGTAAATCTTTTATCCACGACATGGTGAAGAAAGAACAAATTTGTGGTGGTGTTGCTCTAACACCTCAAACGGCAAAAGTTATGGTCAGAGTGCATGATGAGTACTTAGTTAAGATGAAAAATGTGTTAACTTTATGGGTTAAAGATGTGAGCAGAAAACAAACAGCAACACGTATGTATCGGTTTTGGTATAATCTATAGTTTCAGGATTCAGGACTCACGGCGGGGGAGAGGGTCTTGAAATGCATTCCTTGTGGTATAGGGAGGGGAGAGTTTCCGTCCCAGAAATTCAAAGGCAACATTTTCTATTCAAGGTTGCATCGATCATTTATAAAAATATTTCCATACATATGGAAAATGAAAGGAGACATTATATTGAATGGCTTTATTATAGAAGCTTGTAAACAAATATACCAAAATAGAAAGTTCGTGACTTTAAAAGGTGTACGTTTTTGATGATTTTTCCTTCCCAACAGAAAAATAAGCAACCAACCAAAGCACACACACGCACACACACACACCTCCTACCCTGTACCTTCTGAAACCATTCTAAATTACAGTTACAACAGAGCTTTGACACATCACATCATTTTGTTGGGATAAACAAGAAGATTAAATTTGCAATAGAATGTCCAGGAAAATATAAGTTATGGAAAATGTACACAATTAAACATAATTTACAACTAAAAATGATATACTACCGTTAAAAAATTGGAATTGGACATCGAAAACTTACAGTTACCTGCTGTCCTAACAGTTTTACAAAAGAGTTATCTCTATGTTTTAGTGAGAAAGTATCTACAGTTTGCCCTTGAACACTGTAAGGATTAGGAGCATTGAGCCCCCACGTTGTCAAAATTTTGTCTTTAGCTTTTAACTCCACAAAAACTTAACTAACACGTTATTTTTGCCTGGAAGCATTAGTTCCATTAGCACATCTTTTATATGGTCTGCATATTTAATACTGTATTCTTACAATAAGTAAGGTAGACAAAAGACTTTGGGGGGGGAATATCGTAAGAATGAGAAAAAACATTTACTGTTCCTTGAGTAGAAGTGGGTCATCATAAAGGTTTTCATCTTCACCATCTTCCTAATGAGGAGGAGGAGGAAGAATAGGTGGAGGATTGGTCTTTCTTTCTCAAAGTGGCAGAGAAGGAAGGAAATCTGCAGATGGGTCAACTCACACAATTCAAAACCATGTTGCTCAAGAGTGAACAGCGTAGCCCTTATCTGATTAAAATGCTCCAAGGAATCAAAATGAAAGGAAAGCCACTCATCAAATTTTATAATGTCATTAACCTTGGTACCAAAAATAGACAAGGGCAGTAAGGAAGAAGGTGAAGATAGGATGATTATTTTTAAACATAGATGACAAAATCATAAATAAGACTGAACAGTGTGAATACAGGAATATCTTAAATCCATATCACAGTTTTATCACATGCTTTAATGATATATGTTTACTTAACAGAGCTAATTAAAGAATTTATGTACATATTCCACAATAATTCTTTGCTAAAGAAAAAGCATTCAATTAATTTATACACATTTAAGAAATATAAAATTAGTAGTGTAGATGTTATCTAACCCTAAGATATACTCAATGCTTACTGTCATACTATTTTCACAATATATTCATATTTTATACCATTAAATACTTGATAAGGACAAGGAAAAGATATCCGATTTCATTGTTTCTGTCCATCATTTTATTTTTGTGTCTATCATTGCAAAAAGTAAAAAAAAAAAAAAAAAAAGAAATAACATACATAAAAACTGAAAGAAGTAAAAAATTGTTGTTTGTAAATAATTTGATACAAATGCAGATAATCTAAGATTGTTCACAGTAAGAAACCTCAGCAAGATTCGATGGGTGATATCAATAGTTTGTCAAAAATAAAAACTGAATATCAAATTAGAAAATCTAACTTAATAAGATTATGTTAAAAAATCAATACACATTTTAATGTAGCCAGGGATAAAGACATAAATGACTAGTATGATATGAAAGAGAAAAGGACATTATAAAAAGCATAATCATGGTTATTAAGACCTATTATTTGTAAAGACATAAATTAGCCAAAGTTTATCTTATAAATTCAATTTTATTTCAATATAGCTCTGGGGAAATTTTTTTTTAAGACAAAAGTCATAGGAAATATCTGGCTTTGCATTTCCCCTGTGGTGAAATGGTGTACTGTTAGATTAATGGTGCTGGATCAGCTGTGTAACGGGAAAATAAACCCATGCATCACACTCTACACAAAAACACATGCCAGATACACGGACTTGGTAAAGAAAACTTTTTGAAATGAAGATGAAATTTAAGTGACAGATCTGTATGACCTTGAAAAGAGAAATTGTTGTGTGAAACCTTTCTAATAAGCAAATAACAGGAGGAAAAGATGATAAATTCACCTATGTAAAAAGAAATATTGAGGACAGAAGTTGTCACAAGCAAAATTGAAATCTCACCTCAATTGGGAGAATATAGGTGCAATGCTTGCAATAAATTGTACTGACATCTAGAATGTCTAAAGAATTTCCAGACCCTAAAGGAGGGAGGCCAGGAGGCAGGGAGGGCAGAAGGAGGGTCACAGTGAACAAATGAATCTTTAAGCATTTTACAGAAGTTGATCAGGCCAGAAATGTAGGCCAGGTTCTTGAATCTTACCTTTTTATAGGAAAATGTAGCTAAAACACAAAGCGATACTATTTCTCACCCACTACCTGGGCAAAAATTTTAAGATTTACAATACCAATTTTGTGCAAAGTGGTGGAAAGGCAAGGAGCTCGAATATATTTAAAGAAATTTTAGAATGGAATCATTACTGTGAAGAGAAATTTGGCAAATTTAGTAAAGTTGAAATACATCCCTCGGGACCTAGCATTTCTGCTTTTAGATACGTAGGCAACAGAACATGTGTATTCTGTAACACAATGATGTATAAAAATAATTTTGACAAATTCTGTGTAATTACTTCAGAGAGAAAGAGGTAACATTAAGTAGTGTTACACAGAGGACTCAAATGCATTTATAATTTTGGAAAATATAAACAAATAATGCAAATATGATAAAATTCTATGATTTGTTAAAATTTATTCAGTTTAATAGGTGTTCGTTACATTTCTATTTTTGTGTATTTCAAATATTTCATTATTAAAAGCAATTTGGACAGGTAAAAGCTTATCTTTTTTGAGTGAGATTTATTATGCGCATGATATATTAACTCATTCTCCTTTATAAGAATTTTTCAAAATAGAAACATAGGAAGTAGGAATTCAGAATCTAGAGTGGCCGTTGGAGTTAAGAACAACAGTGATTTTGATGCCACGGGGGGAGGAGAGATGCAGGTTGCTGTTTGCTCATCCATCACCTCATATGGGCCCTGTATCAAAAATGATGTCCTCTGTCTTTGCAGAGTTCAGGAACTTGGAACATGATAGGAGTTACTGAGAACACCAAGAAGGACTCAGCATCTGTCCCCAGATTAATAGCTGAGGTACCCCGTCTAGCAGATTGTCCCATGCCTCTCCATTCTTCACTGAAAAGAAAAGGAAGGAAGAAAACATCGCTGGAAAAAAATAAAAGGAGAAATTCTAGCCCCTTGATCATTTTCCTTTCTACCCAATTGCAAACAGAAGCCACAGAGTATCTGACAATTAATCTCAACTGTTATGAAATATACCAACTGGAGCGTGTGAAACATCTAAGGAGAAGTAACACCTTGGAAGAGGAAATGAAGGTTGAAAAAGTAAAGAACTTGCACCCAAAGCACTAGATCTCTTAGAAACAAACAGGATTGAGAAATAACTATGTCAGCATGTTCAGAAAGAAAGAGCAATCACCTTGAGAAGTAGTCAGGTATGAAGGAAAAAGAGATGCTTCTGAAAAAGAAATGTCAAGGAGAAATTCTAGAAATTATGTATGTGGGGGTACACACCCACCTATGTAGAATTTTCAAAACAAAACCCTTAGTAGATGGGCAGAATTTCATTGTGGAATAGACATAGCTGAAGAGTGAATTGGTGAATGGGAAAAATAGAACTAAGAATATTAGAAAATAGACAACAAATCTTTATAGAGGAAAGTAAGAAAGAAAAACCACAGGGTTAAAAAGTCTGATTCGGAATTCCTGATTGTTCTCTGTTAGAAATATGCATTTTGGAGGGAGAAAACACAGCAGATGGATGGCAGAAAACACTTGTATTAAAATAACAGGGAGGTTACTTTAGAGGACATAAGGAAGATATGAATATTAGACTAAGGGGGCAAGGCTTATTGAACGCAAAGCAGGACAGAAAAAAATACATGTATTCCACTGTAAATGAAGGATTAACACATTAATGGGCTGGTGACAAAATATGAGAATGTGCTAAGGAATCATCATCACATTGAAGTCATATTTCTCACTGGGAAACCAAAGAAAAAATGACAATGGGGAGAATTACGTTCACAGTGAAACAGTAAATATTAAAGAGGAGTAAATTAGGAACAAGAAACAGTCACAAATCCAAATCCATTGCTACTTTCAGTAATATTGGTAAAAGCAGACGAATGGCACTGAGAATAACCCAAATGTCTTAGGAATATGTACTAAACTCCTGTATATTAAAAAGGAAAAATCTATATCTTTCATTAAAATCATTAACTACTAACTTATTTAGGTAAGTGGAAAACAACTTTCAATTTTTACTCCACAATCCTCGATTTTTCTAATAAATCTCATTGGAAGCTGAATAGAAATCTTATACATTTTGCATGATTACATTCCAAACAAAGTTTGGATAATTGAACCCTTTAAAATGATTTACAGATGAGGTATGTATTAACCAGTGTGATGTAAAGGCTCCTAATTCTACATGAAATCAGCACACTGTACCCCATAAATGCATTAATGTATACATGATCTATGTATTTGTGATTTAACAAAAAATACGATGTGCCAAAAAATAAATAAATAAATAAATAAATAAAATGATTTACAGTGACTTGACAAATTCTGTCTTAAGTTTTATAGGAGGATACTACTCCTTATTCATGACAGACTCATTAATTAGAATTCCTCTTAGACAGAAAATTGTATGAAAATACTCTTTCTAGATTTGCAAATACATTTCTACAATTTTAACTTTGGAACAAAATGACAAATTTGCAATTAACTATGAATGATTTTAAATTTTAGAAATTCACATTATTTTCTTCAATGCTCTAACTTGCATATTTTGACCAAAGACAAGAAGTCCCTGCTGATTTAAAACAAGAGAAAAAGCCGAGTGTGACTTCATCAAATTCACAGACTATAATAACATTGTGTTGGTTAAAGCATAAACTACACTTCGATCTTTAGTGAGCCCATTAAGTCATTTCCTTGCATTCAAAAATAGATTACTTTACATTTTGTCCTATGTTAAATGCAAATTTCCAGACCATTTGCTCACAGGTACAGAAAGCAGTATTAATTATCTTCACATTAGGAAAGACCAGTATGGGAAAATCGTTAAAACTTCCTGCTGATGGTCAATAAATCAGTAGAGTGTCTATAGTAAACAGTAAGCTATGATACATTTCCAAGGTAGAAAATAATTCAAATGTAAAAAGAAACGCATAAAGAAAAAATAAATGTTTATGAGGATGTATATTTCAATTATGTTGATTTAATTATTATGCGTTTAATGAATGTCTTGAAATATCACATGTAACCCCAAAATATGTGCATCTATTATGCTGCAATAAAAATAAAAACAAAAACAAACTCCTGAAAAACCTTTTTTGGGTTTAATTTCCTATTTCGGTAGGTCTGTGAGAAAGTACCTTATATCTTAGTAAGAAATTATGTGCTGTGTTAAAAATAAAACCAGCCCATTGTACCCCATGATTGCATTAATGTGCACAACAATGATTTAATAAAAAGAGAATAAAAATTAAAATATAATAAAATGATAAAATACAATTAAAAATAAATAAATATACGCGCAGAGGAACCCACAGGCACCTGCTGTCTGGTGGGGAGAATGTGGTTTTGCTTTATGCCAACTTCACAGCAGAGCTCAGCATTTTTTCTTTTCCTGAAAAAGAAAGTGCACTCCAAACAGGCGCAGGAAGCAGATTTTACAGAAGATTCTGTGGGGACACAGTAAAGAGGATTTATGTCCTTCACTAGAAAGCAAACTGGACACAAAGTCTCCTCACTCCCCTCTCACTTCCCTTTCACTGTCCCTTCCCCTTCCTCTTCAGAGTGTTCCCCACCAGAACCCCTCAGCTCTCCTCTTTCTAACTAGAGCTATTTCAGGACGCCCAGGCCTTGCAGGCCCAATTCAGAGCAACCTTATCAAACCATCCATCTAATGAACCACTCTAACTGCCTAGGGGAAATCCGCCACCAAGAAGACTCGGTTTGGTGTCATTATCTTTGCATCCTAGAATGTGAAATGAGCAGTTGTTAGGAGGGAGTCTAGAAGGGCCTCCAGGAGGAGGAGCGAGCGCATCTGTCTTAGGCTTTCCTACACGGCACCCAGGCAAGAAGGCACAGCTAAAGGTCCTGAATTTCTGAGTGAGCCCACGTTATCTTATCTTTACAGCAAAGCTGATTCCAACAAAAGCTTGCCTCCTTCAGGCTACTATTTGCAAAGGCTGTTTAAGCTCCGGAGGTTTGCTGAGTTAAGCATTATTTCCTAGCCTTTGGTATGTGCGTGAATCACCTGAAGATCTAGTGAAAAAATTGCAGATTCTGAGTTTCTAGATCTCAGCGGGGACGTGTGGTTCTGTATTTTTATTTTTTATTTATTTTTATTTCAGATGAACGTGAGGGTACAAATAACTAGGTTACTACAATGTTTGCATTTGTTAGGTAGAGTCCCTCGTGTAGTTATGTCTCACACCCAAGAGGGTGCTGTATTTTTTTTTAAGACAGAGTCTCACTTTGTCATTCTCTGTAGAGTGCGCTGGCATTCACAGATCACAGCAACCTCCAACTCTTGGGCTTAGGCGATTCTCTTGCCTCAGCCTCCCGAGTAGCTGGGACTACAGGTGCCCGCCACGACGCCCGGCTAGTTTTTTGTTGCAGTTTGGCGGGCCTGGGTTTGAACCCACCACCCTGGATATATGGGGCTGGCGCCCTACTTGCTGAGCCACAGGCGCCGCCCAGTTCCATATGTTTCAAAGAACTCCTCCTGCTCCACGGACCACACTTTGAGTACAGCAGGAAGAGTCTTCTAAGTGTATTTGTGTTGTGTACCAGGTACGAGGGGAGCTGGTTCCAAATTACCTTAAGAAAGCATTTGAATGTAAAATTTCTGGTAGGTGAACTGAAGGGAGAGGAAGAAACTCAGATTTCCAAGATGCCAGTAGTTTGTTTTGAATTCTTTATTCATTTTATCACTCTACATGTTGATTTCGTAAGTCTGCATTTGCAATTTCATACTCTTTTTCTTAACAGGAACCCCTAAAAATATGTATGACTTTGAACTCCATAAAACCTGGATCTATCATTGTTTGTGGAGCACCAGAAATTTTGTTTAGTGTATGTCCACCTAGCCTCATAGTCAACATCTGAATGAGAGTGTAACAGTAGGAAGTGGTGGGGGGGGGAATAAAATGAAATCTCTATATGGTCTACTGCCAAAAACAAGGCTCAGAAACATCTCTTCTCAGACAAGCCTGAGTAAAAATAAAAAGGAATAAAGTAACAAGCAATCCATAGATTTATTTTAAAAAAAAAAAAAACCTACGTTGTAAAGAGGAATGTAGGAAGAAAAGATAAATTACTTACTATTAGAATCAAAATGAATTTTCTTAAAGTATCACTTTTGAATATTAAAAAAATCCAACAAACAAAATAATGAAATCTAGAACAAAAGGAAAAAGAGACTCCAAGTGATGTGTCAAATGTAAAACCTCAAATCAGGGAAGTCTGGATATATTTTGGAAAAAAAAATCACGTTTCAAAAGAACAGAAAAAAATCTAACAAAGAACCATGAGTATAGAACTTGTTAAAAAAATAATAATAATAAGGTTGGGCCTGGCGACTGTGGCTCAGCAGCTAAGGTGCCAGCCACGTACACCTGAGCTGGGGGTTCGAATCCAGCCTGGGCCCACCAAACAACAATGACGGCTGCAACCAAAAAATGGCCGGGCATTGTGGCAGTCGCCTGTAGTCCCAGCTACTTGGGAGGCCGAGGCAGGAGACTCGCTTGAGCCCAGGAATTGGAGGTTGCTGTGAGCTGTGATGCCACGACACTCTACCCAGGGCGACAGCTTGAGGCTCTGACTCAATAAAAATAAAAAATAAGGTTGCATAATGTCAAATCCTATGAATTATGACCTAAAACACAAACTTAAAAATTGATCTAAGAGGCATCAGGGCAGAATGGAGGTTACATGAAAGACAGCTAAGACATAATTCAAGGTAAACTGGTAGGAAACAAATCTTTGAGAAAAACATCAGTATATTAGCATGAGTCTATGAAATATTATATAGACAGAGTAAAAAAGGGAAATTGAACCCATAAAAATCATAATAAATAGAAGAAAATTATTATATATACATATAATGGATGGCTTAAGAATACAGTTCAAAACTATAGGAATTAGCAAATATTTCAGAAATAGTAAGATTATGATCACATAACAACATTAACTACCAGTTAATATGTTAAATTAAGAAATGTTTTAAACCAATAGATGTAGAATGTCTATAGAGTGCCAGGTGTCATAACAGGTGCAAATAATCAAGTGTGGAAAGAGAGAATCCTAGTTCCTGCCATCAGGAATCACATTGTCAGAATAAAATAGCAAGAGTGAGAGTTACAAGTGTGAAAATGACATAGAAAGAATGACGTTTGCAAATCATGAATTTTAGGTAAGCCTAGCCTAGTGTTGGGATCACGAAAGGTCTTTTTGCAGTAATTTGTCTGAATCAATAATTATAAAGGAGTTGGCAAAAATGTGAGTAATGAGAGTGTCTGAATCACGAATAAGTTTATGCATGAGGCCCTTGGGGAAGAGAAATTAGGTTTTAGAATTTTTTTAAAACTACATAAGCAAAATTAAATTTACAAATTACTAAGTTTTGGTAAAGTATTTTATGTTTCAGGCTGGAAGTCAAGGAGAAAGTGCTATGAGATGAGGCTTTTCTAAAAAGATTGCCACTGCTGGGGCAGCTCCTGTGGCTCAAAAGAGTAGGGTGCGGACCCCATATGCCAGAGGTGGCGGGTTCAAACCCAGCCAAGGCTAACAACTGCAAAAAAAAAAAAAAAAAAAAAAAAAAGATTGCCACTGTAGTGGCAGCTATCATTTCCACATTCAAGGCAAAAAGAAGGGAGTGACAACTCCTTTTTAAACAAGAAAGGCAAAGTCCTTAAGACCCCATCCCTACAAACAGTGTATATTGCCTTGGTAAGTTTAGTTACATCATAAATATACATATGTGTTTATGTATAGAAAAAAATTCATCTCAAAAAGCTTCCCAGCTGTAAAAGAGGCTAGCAAAATAAGTACTTAGCTTTCCCAGAGAGGAGAAATTGTGTTAGAAACAGTTGTGAGTCATACAAATCACAATGTCTGCCACAAAGAAGTAGCCAGAAGCTTAATCCTAAGGGGTCTTGTATTCTTCCCTGTTTACAATCTGTCTTTATCCTAAAGATGAAACATATATATATATATATATGTAAATATATGTATGTATATATATTTATTTATAAATATGCATATATATTTTAAAAGTTTAAGGCATAGGTAATAGAAAATATAACATGTTTTTGGAAAGGTTCTTCCAGCAGGTGTTCAGAGGCGAGAGAGAGAGAGAGAGAGTGCTAGAGAGTATGGAGCACTCTCTGGAGGGTGGAGAAGATAGACACAATTTGAGGATTAAATAAATGGCTATAAAACACCATCCTCAAGGTATGAATAACCAGATGTTAGGAGAGAAAGAGATGAGATGTCAAAATGATTTTAAGGTCTTGTGCATGGACATTTTTGTGAACTTTAGTGCTATGACTTGAGGGGGTAAAGAGTATAGACTTCTTAGTAATTGAGTTTGAGTGTCGGAAAGCAATCTACTTGGAGAAAATTAGATAGAAAGATATTTGGACCTGAAATTCAAAAAGAAGCTTTACAGATTTGCGTATGTATATATATATATAGTAAGGTGTCAGAAGAGGGCCTCAAAAGAAGCCTTAAGAAACACCAGCAATGGCAACTTGGTGATGAGTCAGCAACAGAAATTGAGAAAAATAAACTGTGAATAGAGAGAAGCAATCCAGCATGCCAATGTCTTTTGACATGTAAATAAATCAGTGGAAGATTATAGCCAAAAAAGTGTACCTTAGAATCAGTGGCCTCTTTGTGGGAGAGATTTTTGTTGAATGACAGTCATCCATATCATATCAAAGTTTGTCTCTGGAAGACCATGGGAAAGTAAACAAATGGAAAATTTAGCTGAAGTACCCTTTTTTGGATACATTTGACTCTGAAAGCTGGAAGGAAAAGGTGTGGAAAAGACATGTCTCTGTTATGTACAAAGTGAGATAATTAGGTATGTATAAATGCTAAAGAAGACCCATCAGGAGGTGAAAGCAGAGCCCAGAAAGATAAAATAAGATAGGGTGAGGGCAGAGATGGGCTGCTCTGCAAATGTGGATACAGAAGGTGTGAGTCCCCAGCATCCCTTTCTGGCTTTTCTTTTCTCTTTGAAATGAGAGGCAATGTCATCCTCCAAATAGGAGAGGGAGTGGAAGGTTGAAGAAAGCAGAGAATGTTTAAAATATTTATTTTGAAGAATGTGGGAAGCACCTGACTAGAAAAGACAGAAGGATTGCTAGAAAGTTTTGGAAACATGGTCAATGTTGAACCATAAATCTACCGTGGCGGCTGGGTTTAACTACCCAGGTGCAAGCTTAGTAGCTTAGCAAAGAGAGATAATTGGATTCCACAGCACTCTAGGGCTCCATTAGGCAGGTGTATTGAAAGGACAGAGGGACAAGACTTTATAAATTTCATGGATTGTAGTTAGAATGATGAAGCATTCATAATCCTTCTGAAACGTCTGAGGGCAGGGCGGCATGCTCATGGTGTTTGTTTGGTAGGGTTTTGTTTGTAATTTTACTCCAAGTTTCCAATTTTTGTATAGTTGATACGTATTTTCTTTAAGCAAAGCAAATCAATTAATTGACTTTCTATAGTTTGAAAGCTTTAAGCAGCCGCAAACAATAGAAAAACATACCAACCATTATTATCATATACCCCATGGAACTACGGATTCTTGAATATCATCAATAGTTACAACGCCACGCTCCCTCTCTCACTTGCAGCAAAGAATATTTACTCACTTCCCTGGGGCGTGGGAGACGTTCCGGCTGCACCCTCCTCTTTTGTCTGGGTCATACATGTGATGGTAGCTCGGCCTAGCCATCATTTTTCATGGACAGCTCACTAACCATCTCCAGACTCTCCTCTGGTAGCTTCAGTGGTTGTGTGGCTTGTGTTTTCTTCCTGTCAGCCCTCACCAGCATTTGTCAGCCAGAAACAAACCTATGGCTTTGTTCCCACTGAGTTGTCATCTACTCCTCACTGGACTGGGTCTGGTTCTGTGTCCTAACTGTACTGAGATTTCTCTTGTTTCCACCTTCCTGGAATGCACGTGTCAGTAAGCAGTTACTAACTCCGTAAGATCCGAGTCTCTAATTTCTCCAAAGCCATTGGAAAGCCAGTTCCCTTTTTAGCAGTCAGCATCTTGTTTTGCCCTGTTTCTTTGTCTTTCTCTTTGTTACTTAGAAAAATATATTATTTTCCTCATATCAGAATTAGAGCTTCTGATAACTCTCTGACAATCTCCAGATTTCTATTTTTCTCTGTCAATTCTCTGCAATAACGTTATTTTCAAATTTTAATAGTTTAGATAAACTTAAATTTTTCATTGCTGATTTCTTAGTACTCATGAGTATTAATTTTTTCTTTTTACTGTTTTTGGCCAGGGCTGGGTTTGAACTCATCATCTCCGGCATATGGGGCTGGTGCCCAACTCCTTAAATAATGACTTTTTCTAGGATGGGTTTACAAACCTAATTGTCAGACCTGGTACAACAACAGCTTTGATGGCCTTTCCAACAAGAGTTCCAAAATTGCTTTGATGGGTGGACCAGGCAAAGTACCTAGTTTCCCAAGGGGAGTACTCCAAAGGTGACCATAATAATATTTAGAAATGAGGTAGGTAGCACTTTTTCTAGGATGAGTTCGCAAATTTAATTGTTTGATCTTGTAACTCTCTGTCTGTCTCTCATTCTTCTTAGCAAAGTATCTCAAGAATGGAAGAAAAAGTATCCAATGTATACAGCCTTACTATGAAGCTAATTTATAGCTTTCATATGAAGGCTATAACCCAATTATAGCACAAGAAGACCGGGAAAGGGGTAAGGGAGGAAAGGGGAGGGGGAGGGTGGGTGGAGAGAGGGTAAATGGTGGGATCACACTTATAGTGCATCTTAGAAGGAACAGGTGAAACCTACTAAATGCAGAACACGAATGTTTTCACATAATAAACGAGAAAATCCCATGAAGGTTACGTCGAACAGGTGGATGAAAATATTTCAGATTGTATATGAAGCCCGCAGACTGTACCCCACGATTTCACTAATGTGCACAGCTATGATTTAATAAAAAATAAAAATTAAAAAAATACAATATATTTTCTGGAAGGATATGTAAGCCACTAATAACAGCAGGTATCTCTAAGTACTATATGACAACATTTCCATTTATTGTCATAGCAAAATATTGGAAACAACCCAACTCTCTGAAAATATTTAGACTCTAATATTCTCCACTACTGTAGCCAGTAACATTTTTATTGAAAAGAATTTATAATAATAAGAAAAATGCTTGTAACATCATATTAACAAAAAAATAGTATGGATTACATTGAACAAGGTGTGCATAAATGATTTTTGATCAATGGACCAAAAATATTAACAGTAGTTATTTGAGAGTGATCCAATAAAAGTTTTTCCATCTTCTTTCTTTTTTGTATTTCTGAATGTTTTGCATATACTGGATTTATAGTAAAATACATGTTTATAAAAATAATGTTGTTAACTCTAGGAAAAGCAGGCTTAAAAAGCTAAGGGTTAGCCTGGAGACTGAAGTGACCTCATTAAGATGTACTGAAGATACTTTTTCTTCCATTCCACCTATGGTGCATCTTAGAAGGGTACAGGTGAAACTTACTAAATGCAGAATATAATGTCTTTATATAGTGATTAAGAAAATGCCATGAAGGCTATGTTAAACAGTTTGACGAAAATATTTCAGATTGTATACAAAGTCAGCACACTGTGACCCATGATTGCACTAATGTACACAATTATGATTTAAAAAAAAACAAAAAATGGTGTACTGAAGATAGCATTTGGCCAGAGAGTTTCACTAATACCTGACTTCCACTGCCAGCTTTGGACACCTGAAGAGGTCCTCCCTCACAAGGTCTTGGAGAAGGGAGAGAAGTCTAAGTACAAGAAACTATGGCTATGCTCTAAAACCTCAAATCAAAATCCATTGCAGGGAGAAAGAAAACCCAGGGCTAATATAAAATGTCAGATAATTGACCCTAAATTAAAACATTATGTATTGGAATAGACTAGTCTAGAAGATCATCGCAATAAATAAAAAGCCACTGAAAAATAAGGTTGAAGAGCATTCTCCATGATCTTTGTCAACAGTTCTCGGGTAGGTTCTGGTGTTAATTCTGCTTTCTTTGTTATGTTACTTCCTAGAGCGGCATATGGCTGTTTTCTTAAAGCTGCATAGATACACGTCTGCTCAAATAAATTAATGTTCCTGTCTCAACTGGTTAATTTGGCAGGAATAACACACTCCCCAGCCAATGTGTAGACTGACCCACATGACTCCTCCACTGAAGGAACTGAAGTGGAACATTGCATATTATTCTATAAACAGTTAGAGGCAGCACATTTTCTTTTTAAATATTCTTCGTAGTAACATCTATCGACCTTTACCTAGTACCCTGTATAATGCACTTGCGTTTGAATTTGAAAATGCAAGAGAGTAGATTGGAATTGGTATACAAATTGAGAAGGTGAGTAAGAAGCACTTGTTAAATTATCAGGCTCAGATAACAAACAGGCATCTCATTTCTTACCCACAAAGAAGACTTTGCTCAAAATCTGAGATACAGGTGAACACACATGCATGCATTTACATACATTTACATACATCACTTTCTGACTTCCTGCTTACCTGGAAAGTTTGAAAGACTTTCTAAGTCTCTTTTATTGGAAAACAAAACATATTTTGTGGTAGGACTATTTTTATCCCCTATTTTATTTTGCCCTATTTCAACTCCTTTTACACACTATTATAGGAATAAAGAATTTAAGTCTCCCTCTATTCCCATACTCGAGAGAGTATCAAAGTATTCCATAGTGACAGAGTTTTGGTGATGATTCTACTATATTGCCAAGAATTCCAATGTGCTCACTCTCCATTCTACATGTGATGCACCATGTGCTATAACGACATGTAATTACTGTGTAGAGTGTAGGAACCGAGTGGCACGGTGATATTTAGAAAGAACCAAGATGGATATTGGTGTCAAACCTCAGCAATTACAGCTCTCTACAGAGTGGGTCATTCAGACCTTAAGTTCAAGTTTTCACACATTTCCTTACCAATTGTGTGATCTTATGTTGTCACTTTATATACCTTAAGCCTGTTTCCTCATTGGTAAATGGAGCATGAATATTAAGGTTGAATGGTATTTGATACATGAGCAATTGTCAAAATGCCTGGCAGGTGATGGTAACTCAGAGACAAAGTGGGAGGCCTGGCAGTGACATTGAGGAGGGATGGTGAGGGGCATATAAGCCTGGAGAGTTAGTGACCACCTGCAGGATTCTCAATGCTATGGATCTGTCTTTCCATCAGGAAACTTGGTTAATAAGTTAAGTGAAGGATTTTGAATGTTAATGAAGGGCTTCAGAAAACTGTTAAAACACAGATACATTTTTATAAAGGTTGTTAGCCTGGACTATTTGAAAGCTACCTAAAGAGTGGTAACACTTTTATAGGCACTGAGGGGTTCAGAAAAAAGTCAGCCAGCCAGGGAATCTATCCTAAAGTTGTCTGAAATTGAATTCTACCAAAATTTCCCATTCTTCATGGTATTCATCCTTTAAAGGACATCACATCCCAGTAAGTTGAGATCCACATTTTATTTATTTATTTTTATTATCTTTTAAAATTTATTCTTTTTTAATTTCAGGTTAATGTGAGGGTAAAAACAACTAGGTCACAACAATTGCATTTGTTAGGTAGAGTCCTTCTTATGGTTTTTGTTTGTCTGTTTGTTTTAGTATTGTAAACATAATATAATTCTGTTTCTCTGTCTTCGTCTTTCTATATCTCATCTCTTTCAATACCCACTACCCCATGAGCTACATGTAATTTCCTGGGCAATAAAATCAAAGTTCTGCCACAGTCTTCAGCTAGTAGATAGTAACGTGGCTCTAAAACGTACTATGTACCTGATCTAGTCAACAGCATTTTGTGTAGGATAACTGTTTGGGGACTGGGGATTTAAAAAATTCTTACATGTTATTCTGGTGCTTAAATAGTCTTCTGGTCCTTATTAATGCTTAGACTCTGAAAGGTGATGCTCTTGGGAAAATTGGGGTTCTAATTGTGCAACTTCAAAGCTTCAGAAACTACAGCTACTAAACAACCCAGGGGAATTGAACTCCGTTCTACCAAAGTTGAACAGAAAATTCTAGGAGAGGAAGGGTTTGGACTTGAATTCTTTGGAACTTTAATTAAAATACCACTTTAATTTCTGGAATTTGCTTTCAGTGTGGGAGTTTATTGATTGATTCATATTGTACAAATTGGAGGACTTTTTGTATGGCAGACACTACATGAATTTAAGTTTTTTTTTTTTCCTTTTTTTTTTTTATTGTTGGAGATTCATTGAGGGTGCAAGAAACCATGTTACACTGGTTGCATTTGTTGGGTAAAGTCCCTCTTACAATCGTGTTTTGCCCCCAAAAAGTGTGGCACACACCAAGGCCCCAAGACCCCACCCCCTTGCTCCTTCCCTCTCTCTGCTCTTCCTTTCCCCACCCCTCCCTCATTCTTTCTCTCTCTGCTCTCCCCTTCCCTTGAATTTAAGTATTTTTATGCTGTCGTCTG
>CAUYRH010035824.1:0-10954 GCA_963574655.1 Perodicticus potto
AGCTGAGCCAGGCAGATATTATGTTGCATCAGCCTTCACACTTGCAGTTAATATCATTGCCAAAAAAATTGTATTAAAGGAACAGATAGGCTCTGATGATGAAGATGAATCCAGTGAACAAACCTTTATGTATTACATCAATGATGGAGTATATGGATGGTTTAATTGCATCCCTTATGATCATGCTCATGTAAAGCCTCTTCTGCAAAAGAGACCTAAACCAGATGAGAAGTATTATTCATCCAGCTTATGAGGACCATGCGATGGCTTTGACCAGATAGTTGAGCGCTGTGACCTGTCAGAAATGTGTGGGTGACTGGATGCTCTTTGAAAATATGGGTGTTTACACTGTAGCTGCTGCTTCTACTTTCCATGGATTCCAGAGGCCGACTATCTACTATGTGATGTCAGGACCGATGTGGCAACTCATGCAACAAATCCAGAACCCCAACTACCTACCCAAAGTAAATGAGCAGAATGTTGGCACTCTTCCCGTGTCTTGTGCTTGGGAAAGTGGAATGAAACGTCACCCAGCAACTTGTGCTTCAGCTAGTATTAATGTGTAGATATCATTCTGTAGCTGTTAACTGTGAGTTTAGCTTGAATTAAGGGATTTGGGGGGTCACTTAATTATTGCTAGTTTTGAAATGTCTTTGTAAGAGTAGGGTTGGCACAGATGCAGAAATATGTAAGATTAGGAGATGGGGTCACACTTACCTGTGTTCCTATATAAACTATTTGAATATTTGTTTTATATGTATTTTTATTCACTTTTCAGACATGCTATGAAAGAGCACCCCTCTACTGCTCAACAAGCATTTGTAGCTTGTATAGTGGCAGAATGGGCCAAAAGCTTAGAGATGTGACCTGTTTTAAGAATAAAGTATCTTGAAATTTAAAAAAAAGAAAAGAAAAGAAAATATGGATACAATTTATCAAATGGAACTGGCTGAACTGCAGAATTGTGACTCTCTGAAAGACACATTCAAGTCAAGCAGCCTTCCTAATTTCTATACATCTTTCCCCTCTGAGACATATCCTAATCTCCGGAACCATGCACTCAAAATGGCAACCATCTTTGGGAGCACTTATGTCTGTGAACAGACTTTTTCCAGAATGAAACATCTGAAATCTCCAACCAAATCTAGACTAACTTTTGCACACTTGCATAACTTGTTGCAACTAACAGTGACAAATATGGAACTGGACATTGACTATCTCATTTGCCAAAAGCAGGTCCATAGTTCCCATTGAAATACCGGTAAGTTTCTTGATTTAACTTTATTTGTTCTTCATTTTAAATATTGTATTCATTCTCATTTTGTTTTTTTACTTCAAAATAAGATATGTGCAGTGTGCATAGTAATTTGTTCATAGTTTTTTTTTAAACAATAGTCCAGCCTGCCAGCGGTCTGAGGGACAGTGAACTGGCCCCCTGTTTAAAAAGTTTGAGGACCCCTGCACTAGGATTCAGATAACAGAGAGGGGAGAGAGTCTAGGGCAGCAGTTCTCAACATGTGGGTTGCGACCCCTTTGGGGGGTCAAATGACCCTTTCACAGGGGTCGACTAAATACATCCTGCATATCAGATATTTACATTGCAATTGATAACAGTAGCAAAATTACAGTTATGAAGTAGCAACAAAAATAATTTTATGGTTGGGGGTCACCACAACATGAGGAACTATGCACTAGGAAGGTTGAGAAGGCACTGGTCTAGGGTGCCCTTTTCTTTGGCCCTGGTTTGACTCTTTCACTCTACCATAAGCTACCGACTCCTGCCAGGCTGATTCCACTGTAGCCTGCCTATCTCTCTGTGTTTCTGGCTCTCCCAGCTTCCAATTGAGGAGGGTGACGACACTGTACTGTTGCTAGCCCTGTAGTGTTTCATTAGTCCTTGCTGGTTTGTTTTGGCCTTGTTCTACCCTGCCGACAGTCTTGCAAATGGTCATTTCATTAAACTCCCCTCAATTACTTGGCTGAAGTGAGCCATTTATTTCTTGTCTGTATCCTGAATGATACAGCCTGCCATGAGCTGCATGCTTCTTACATTTGCAATGAAGAGTTAGCCTGACTTTCAGAGGTAGTTAAAACAACAACTGTTACTATTAACTGTTAGAAATTACAGTTCACTAAATGTGTTCACAAATATCTAATTTCTTATTCTTTATCCATGGCTATTAAAACTCATATCATAACCTACTCTACTAGAATACTAATTGGACATAATGCATGTAAATGTGGATATTTACTACCAAATCCAAGTCTAAATCTTATTCTGAATAATTTCATATTTAAAGTTGAATGAATGAGAACATCATTATATAAAAGTGTTCTATTTCTTTCATCTGCACTCCAGATTCTTCAAATTAACTGATAATCATTTTGGAAACTTCATTTCTATTAGCAATTTTCTAAACGCAAGTTGTCAGAAAAGGTGAAGTTATGAACTAGAAATTAATTATGAGTGGGAAGATACCTAAGACCATATTTTATAATAATAATTAGATTAACTAAGAATAGAAATCTGCCAAGCCAATGTTTAGTGGCCTATAGCTAAGTCAACCATCCTGGTGACTTTTTTCCCCCTTTTTACCACTTATTTTACTTTAAGTGAATACAACCCAAATCTCTTTATTGTATCAACAAGTAAAACATTTTATCATTTTTCTAAAGGCAAGCTTTTGTAATTACAAAGAGAAGGGCAAAGAAAAGATATTTCTAAAATAAGCTTGTTAGCCAATTTCACAGGGAACTCAACTCCCTATTTTGTGCTCCTCTATAGACATGGGCTCTATCTGGCTGCTAATGCCTGGACAATGGATGCACAGACCTTGTCTATCCAGTCAGTCACTACGTCAGCCCCAGACAGAAAGAACTTAAGACTAGGGGAAGGTTTTCTCATGTGAGAAAACAGCTGTGTATGTTTGAAGGTAGAAATGATGGAGCCAGTGGAGAAAAGAAATTGATCATTATTAAAAGAAAAACCTTGATTGAAAGAAACAAATGGGGCTCGGCGCCTGTGGCTCAACGGGCTAAGGCACCATCCACGTACACCTGAGCTGGTGGGTTCGAATCCAGCCCGGGCCCGCCAAACAACAATGACGGCTGCAACCAAAAAATGGCCGGGCGCTGTGGCGGGTGCCTGTAGTCCCAGCTACTTGGGAGGCGGAGGCAGGAGACTCGCTTGAGCCAGTAATTGGAGGTTGCTGTGAGCTTTGATGCCACAGCACTCTATCCAGGGTGACAGCTTGAGGCTCTGTCTCAAAAAAAAAAAAAAAAAAAAAAGAAATAAGGAATAAATACACAGTGGGGGGAGGAAGGGATGAGGGGGAGGGAGAGCAGCAACATCTCCCTGAATCTGCTCTAATGCTATGGGTATTTCATTGTGTGTACACCATGATGCCCTAGCTCTTGTTTCTAGGTTAGGCTATACTTCCATGCAGGATCATTCTCATCCACATTGAAGGTCAAGGACAGGGCTGGGAAAGCCTTACCCATGATATGGCACCCCACAACGTGTTTGGGGAGACACAGGTAGACTTCCATTGGAAGGTATCTTTCCATCCATGGGACCTTGGACGACTGCTTGTGCCTGTCCCATGTGGGCCCGACCTAGATGATGCAGTAAGAGCTGTCAAGTTTTGTCAAAAATGAGGGCAAAGGGAGGACATAGGAGGAGATGAGTGACAGAATGGCAGTATCTTACCTGTAAAGGTTGGGCACAGGGACCAGCAGGGTGGAGGAGGTTGCCTGAGGCCCATCTGGAATAGTAGATTTGGGGGTCACCCTCCGGAGGCTGGATGCCAGCACACGGGGAAGAGCTGTACAAAACAACAAGGATCAGTCACCTCACCGGGAACAGGACTGAGGCAAACTGCCCCAACAATCTTCTCTCTGACCTGTGACAGAGCCCCACCAGGATTTCTCAGGGTAGAGTATTTACATTTTACAAAAGCGCCCATGTGATTCTGATGCCCTGCTGCTATCATTGTTCTAAGATGACCAAGCATTTCATACACATAACTTTTGTTCAATGTTTGGGGCGCTTTGTCTCTAAACTCCTCCTCTTTTCAATGGCTTTGCCTAATCCATTCCCTTCAAGCCTTAGTTCCCTCTGCCCGCCATCTCCTGTCACTTGACTCCTCCCCCTTCCAACAGCCCTACCCAATCCTTGAATCTTAAGCTCCAACCTCTTCTCCCCAGTCTCAACCACACCTCAAATCCCAACATTCCCGAAATGTGGCCCCGCCCCTTCAGGGCTCCGCCCTTCACTCTAACCCCGCCCACTACTGTTTTTGCGTTTTCTCACGCTCGCTGCCACCTCTGGTTCGGTCTCTGCGGCCCCGAGGTGTTCCGCGGTTCGAACTCCCCTTACCTCGGCCCAGCAGTCCCGGGAAGCGCCACATGTCACTGCCAGCACCATAAATAGCTCGCAGCCGCCAAGAGTGAGGCCAAGCCACTGCACAGCGGCCACAGTGGCCGCTGTGGCGCCCGGAGTGGCCGAGTCCAAGCCCGCAGCCAGCCAATTAGAAAGGAGCCCAACCGGAAAGACAGCGTCCAGCGAGAGGAAGTGGGCGGCGTGGGGCGTGCTTTAGCAAAACTAGCGGGGAGGTGAACCGCGATAAGGGCGTGGGCACGTGGGCTCTGCCCGCTGCTAGCGAGGTGTCCTTTGCCGCGCCCACGCAGAGGCAGGGTGGCTGGCGGCAAAGCGGAACCGCTCAGAAGCCGGACCACTAAGAAGTGGGGCTAAAGCGGCTGTGGCGGAGCAAAAGGACCTTGCAGTCACCGTGGGGCCGCAAAGGAAGAAAAGGCTTTCCCAGGCCCCAGATTTGAGGAGGTGGGCGGATCCAGGCTCCGCTGGGGAAGGAGAGGACCCAGTTAAAGAAGCCAGTAGTCTGAGCTTTCCGTCCGAGGCCATCTGCTTACATGTTAGGCTGGGCCCGAATGCACAGGCGACGAGAAGCTGCTCAGGGCAGGGTTTTGATTCCAGGGTTTATTTAACTCTTGGCCCAGCTTTTGTCTCACAGTATAGCCTCAGACTGACTGCTTTTCTCTTCTCTGGGCCTCGGTCTGCGCAGGGACAGGGTTAAGTATGATGCTTGCTCCTTTGTGGTCTGACAGGTTGAGCTCTTGAGTTTCATTCAAAATACCAACCACACGGACCCTGTTTATCAGAGTACTCAACTTCAAACCTAGCCAGTGTTCTTGTGGAAAAGAATAGTTCCTCGTTCACCACACTTGAATCCATGAAATACAGGAGCTGAAATTCAAATGGAAGTGTTTAGACTTTCTCCTGTCCTTTCCCCCCAGGTATGTGACTTTTAAGAGGATGGAAGTCTGCCTGGAATAAAATGACTGGCAGTACCTATTTTTAGGTACCTGCTGGTGGTGTGAAAGTGTTAATTTTTGAGACCTGTATCAGTCACCGTCCTAGGATCTGAGAAGGCACATGAATAAAGAGCATTGGTGGCGTCCAGAAACAGTCCAGTGGGTCACGAGTATTTTCAGGCAGAGCACAGGTGGCTCAAATCTATAATCCCAGCACTTTGGGAGGCTAGGTGAGAGGATTGCTTGAGGCCAAGAATTGGAGCCCAGCTTGGGCAACCTAGTGAGACCTTATCTTTTTTTTTTTTTTTTTTGAGACAGAGTCTCACTTTGTCACCCTTGGTAGAGTGCAATGGCATCACAGTTCACAGCAACCTCAAACTCCTGGACTTAAGCGATTCTCTTGTCTCAGCCTCCCAAGTAGCTGGGACTACAGGCGCCCACCACAACACCTGGCTATTTTTTTGTTTTTGTTGCAGTTGTCATTGTTTAGCAGGCCCAGGCTGGGTTTGAACCGCCAGCCTCGGTGTATGTGGCTGACACCCACTGAGCAACAGGCATCACCACCTTGCCCAGCTATTTTTAAATATGAGGTCTCCCTCTGTCTCAGGCTGGTCTCCAACCTATGAGCTCAGGCTATCCACTTGCCTTGCCCTCCCAAGTGCTGGGATTACAGGCATGAGCCACCAGCCGGCCTGAGACAGAGTCTCACCTTGTCACCCTTAGTCAAGTGCTATAGTGTTATAGCTAATAGGAACCTCAAATTCTTGGGCTCAAGCAATTCTCTTGCCTCAGCCTTCCGAATAGCTGGGACTACAGGCATGGGCCACCATGCTGTTAGTTTTTCTATTTTTAGTTTTTTTTTTTTGAGCCAGAGCCTCAAGCTGTCACCCTGGATAGAGTGCCATGGCATCACAGCTCACAGCAACCTCCAATTCCTGGGCTCAAGCGAGTCTCCTACCTCTGCCTCCCAAGTAGCTGGGACTACAGGCACCCACCACAACGCCCGGCCATTTTTTGGTTGCAGCCGTCATTGTTGTTTTGGTGGGCCCAGGCTGGATTCGAACCCGCCAGCTCAGGTGTGTGTGGCTGGCGCCTTAGCCCATTGAGCCACAGGCTCCGATCCAGTTTTTCTATTTTTAGTAGAGACAAGGTGCCACTCTTGCTCAGGCTCGTCTCAAACTCCTGAGCTCAAGCAGTCCACTCACCTCGGCCTTCCAGAGTGCTAGGATTACAGGCATGAGACACTGTGCCCAGTCCAAGACCTTATCTTTAAAAAAAAAAAAAAAGAGTGGGCTTCAGAGTATGACAAATCTGGGCTTGAATCCCAACCTTCTTATTTCCTAGCTATGTTATCTTGCACAGTCTTTTTTTTTTTTTTTTTTGAGAGAGTTTTACTATGTTGCCCTCAGTAGGGTGCAGTGGTGTCACAGCTCACAGCAACCTCAAACTCTTGGGCTTAAGCGATTCTCTTGCCTCAGCCTCCCAAGTAGCTGGGACTACAGGCGCCTGCCACAACGCCTGGCTATTTTTTTGTTGTTGCAGTTGTCATTGTTGTTTAGCAGATGTGGCCCGGCTCAAACCCACCAGCCTCGGTGTATGTGGCCACCACCTTACTCACTGAGCTACGGGCACCAAGTCTGCATAGAGCCTTTAACCATACTGAGCCTCAGGTCTCTTATACAATAGAGACAATACCTCATGTAGCTGTTGTAAGGTTTAAATAAAATAATGTATCAAAAATGTTAAGCAGTCTGAGCAACATAGTGAGATGCCATTTCTACCAAAAAAATTTGAAATGCCAGGTTTGGTTGTACATTGCTGTAATCACAGCTATTGGGAAGGCTAAGGCAAGAGGATCACTTGAGCCCAGAAGTTTAAAGTTGCAGTGAGCTATGATGACACCAGTGCATGCTAGTTTGGATAACAGCAAGACCCTGCTTAGAATAAAAATTTAGCATCTTTGTTGTTTAGCATAGTTGCTGTGACATAGTAAGAGCCCAATAAATGTAAGGTGCTCTTAATTGTAGTAAAGGAGGTAAGTAGTAAAAGATAATATTCCAATAGAAACAGGAGCAGTGGTTTGTGGGATACTATTGAAGGATTCACAAAAGTAGTTGCATTTGAGCTGGGCATTTATATATGTGTAACAGTTTGCATTTTACATATGAATAACAGGTGGAGAAGGCAGAAAGGCACTGTAAGCAGAGGACACTGAAAAAAGGCCCAGAAGTTCAAATATTGATAAACTAGAAATATCCTTGCTGTGGAACTTGAGACAGCCACCTTTCACATTACTTGTGTTGCTATCATGAAGTAACAGGTACTCTGTTTGGGCTCTTGTTTTTCCTCCTGGGACTTCCATATCTTTTCTTCGTTTCAGGCTGTCTGCAGTTTGTTTAATTCTTCTAGGCCCAGCCTAATCTCAACTCCTCAACGAAGACCCTTTCATTGAGTCCTCACTGTTCCCTGCTTTTTCCAATTCCTATAGCACTTCATTTCTTACTGCACAGTTTAGCAGTAATTATATGTTGTCCTGTTATCTAATTATCACATCTGTGTATGTCTAGTCTCCCCAATTCTCATCCTCAGAGCAGGTGAGCGTCCTCCCATTTTATGTCCCACATAGGCTTGACATAAACTGGCAGCCCACAGAATATGTTCAAGCAAAGCCTGTTGACTTGACCTTGTGCTGATGATGATTACAATCAGGAACACCTGACCCCATCATAGGCTTACTGATTTGAAAGGAAATGTATTCATTCCACATACAAACATTCATTGAGAACTCCCCTGTTTGAAACTAGTTGAAAAGTTTTGAAGGAGAGGATAAGGCATCTGTTCCCAGGAATAAAATGTCATGATGGCATCTCTTGTTCCTGGCAACCTAAGAACATCAACAGACCACTTGTGTGAGGGTAGATGGTGAGCCCACACCAGATCACCTGTTCAGTGCTGTCCCTGAGAACAATGTCAGAAGTAGCATCCACCTAAACTGCCAGGCCCCAAGCCTTCAACCATTCTTTTTTTCTCCCAAACACTATTGTTGGATTGTGGCCCATTCTCTCCACAAGGTCCTGCACATCAACTCAATCCCTCTACAAAGGTCAGTGGTCTATCTTACACTGAGGACCTATTGCCCAGATGTCCAGTTAATTACCTCCTGTGTGTGTACACATGCCATTGTATACTCACCACAATGAGTGGACTAGTCTTTTGTTGTCTTTGTTTTTGTTGACAGTCTTAATTTGCATTAATCAAATATATATTAGAACGTATATCAGTGCTGGAGAATGTCCTGAGTATATAATGAATATTAAAAAATGGGCTCGGCGCCTGTGGCTCAGTGGGCTAAGGCGCCAGCCACTTACACCTGAGCTGGCGGGTTCGAATCCAGCCCAGGCTCGCCAAACAACAATAATGGCTGCAACCAAAACATGGCCGGGCATTGTGGTGGGCGTCTACAGTCCCAGCTACTTGGGAGGCGGAGGCAAGAGACTCGCTTGAGCCAGGAATTAAAGGTTGCTATGAGCTGTGATGCCACGGCACTCTATCCAGGGTGAAAGCTTGAGGCTCTGTCTCAAAAAAAAAAAAAAAAAAAAATGGATGTGGTCCCTGCCCTTATAGAGAAAGTAGTCTAGTAGAGCAATCAAAGTTGATAGGCAATTAAAATACAATGGTGTTCAGTTATTTTTAATGGCATAATAAACAATCCAAAATTTAGTAGCTAAAACAATTTTATTATCTTTCATAGTTCTGCGAATTGACTGGGCTCAGCTGGGAAATTCTGCTGGTCTCGCTAGGGGTCTTTCATGAGGCTGCAGTCAGATGGTGCCTGGTGCTAAAGTCATATGAAGACTCAAGGAGGGCCCTAAAGAGGCTCAGCCTCTTTCCTTCACCTTATAACAGTGATTTTCAACTGGTGTGTTGCAGCACAGTGGTGTTCCTTGAGAGAATCTTAGGTGTGCTGTGAAAAATTTTAAAGATCAGGCTTGGCGCCTGTGGCTCAGTGAGTAGGGCAGCAGCCACATATACCAAAGTTGGTGGGTTTGAGCCTGGCCCGGGCCTGCTAAACAACAATGACAATTGAAACAACAACAAAAAAATAGCTGGGCTTGTGGCAGGCCCCTGTCGTCCCAGCTATTTGGGAGGCTGAGGCAAAAGAATCGCTTAAGCCCAGGAGTTTGAGGTTGCTGTCAGCTGTGACACCACAGCGCTCTGCCCAGGGCGACATAGTGTGACTTTGTCTCAAAAAAAAATAATTTTTTTTAAAGATCATTAATTAAATTATTTTCAAAAGCACATGGCTCAGTGCCTGTAGCTCAGTGAGTAGGGCACTGGCCACAAACACTGAAGCTGGTGGGTTCGAGCCTGGCAGAGGCCTGCTAAACAACAATGACAACTGCAACCAAAAAAAAGCCAGGTGTTGTAGTGGGCAACCTGTAGTCCCAGCTACTCAGGAGGCTAAGGCAAGAGAATCACTCAAACCCAAGAGTTTGAGATTGCTATGAGCTGTGACACCATGGCACTCTGCTGAGGGCGACATACTAAGATTCTGTCTCCAAAAGAAAAAAAAAAGAAAAAAAAAGTTCAAAGCACAATAAGTATATTTTTTTTAACTTTTTTTTGATCAACATAATTTAAGTGTGCCATGAAAATTTAACTATAGGTTCAAGAGTGCCATGAGATAAGGTTGAAAAACACTGCCTTAAGGTAGAGCCCACGCCTGTAATCCTAGCACTCTGGGAGGCTGAGGCGGTGGATTGCTTGAGCTCAGGAGTTCCCACTCCAGCCTGAACAAGAGCGAGACCCCATCTCTACTAAAATAGAAAAACTAACGAGGGCTGAGGCAAGAGGATTGCTCAAGCTCAGGAGTTGGAGGTTGCTGTAAACTATGATGCCACAGCCCTACCCAGGGTGACAGAGTAAGACTCTTTCAAAAAGAAAAAAAAGAAAGAAACAAAAACACTGCCTTATGCCTTCAGGGCCTCTTTGCCCCACATGGCCTCCCAGCTGGGTAGCTGAACTTACACTGTGACTCAGAGCTTCCAAAAGTACAAAAGGGGAAGCTGCCAAGCTTCTTAAGTCTTAGGCCTAGAATAAGCACAGCATCACTTCTGTACTCTTTTGGTTAAAGCAATTCACAGAGCCAGTCCAGAATCAGTATAGGAGGGGAAGACTCAAGGTCATGAATACTGGGAAATGCGATTCTTTAGAGACAGCAAGTGCTATATGGAGAAAGTACAAGATGCTATGGGAACATGTAGGGGAGGGCCATAATCTAGGCATGGAAGTCAGGAAGACTTCCTGGAAGCAGCAACACCTACACTGACAAGCCCAAATGATGAGGACTGGGAACTGGCCAGGTGGAGAAGAGGAAAGGAAAGCACAGTCTGAGGACACAGCTAGTGCAAAGTTCCAGGGAGGCAAAGAAAGCACAATCTAAGATCCGTGTGGCATTGGCTCGGCTCCCATAGCTCAGTGGTTAGGGTGCCGGTCACATACACCGAGGCCGGCAGGTTCAAACCCAGCCTGGGCTTGCTAAACAACAATGACAACTACGACAACAAAAAAATAGCTGGGTGTTGTGGCAGGCACCTGTAGTCCCGGCTACTTGGGAGGCTGA
>CAUYRH010035827.1:0-13197 GCA_963574655.1 Perodicticus potto
ATCACAAAATCCCAAAACCAGAGATTTTGGCGTGGATGTGGAGAAACAGGAACACTTCTACATTGCTGGTGGGAATGCAAACTAATACATTACTTTTGGAAAGATGTTTGGAGAACACTTAGAGATCTAAAAATAGACCTGCCATTCGATCCTGTAATTCCTCTACTAGGTATATATCCAGAAGACCATAAATCACATTATAACAAAGGTATTTGCACCAGAATGTTTAATGCAGCCCAATTTGTAATTGCTAAGTCATGGAAGAAGCCCAAGTGCCCATCGACCCATGAATGGATTAATAAATTTTGGTATATGTATACCAGGGAATATTATGCAGCCTTAAAGAAAGATGGAGACTTTACCTCCTTCATGTTTACATGGTTGGAGCTGGAACATATTCTTCTTAGCAAAGTATCTCAAGAATGGAAAAAAAAGTATCCAATGTCCTCAACCTTACTATGAAACTAATTTATAGCTTTCATATGAAGGCTATGGCCCAATTATAGCACAAGAATATAGGGAAAGGGGTACGGGAGGGGTGGGGAGAGGGGAGGATGGGTAAAGGGAGGGTAATTGGTAGGACCACACCTACGGTGCATCTTAGAAGGGTACAGGTGAAACTTACTAAGTGTAAAATATAAGTATCTTAACATAATAACTAAGAGAATGCCATGAAGGCTATGTTAACCAATTTGATGAAAATATTTCAGATTGTATATGAAACCTGCACATTATACCCCATGATTGCATTAGTGTACACAGCTATAATTTTATTTTAAAAAAAGAGAGATGGGAGTGTTTTAGTTTTGCTTATCAATCCTTTGTATGGGAATATTTCTCATAGGCTTGAAACATTTTGCTCTTTTAAGTAGGTGAAGCCCTCATAATCTTATTTATAGAATTAATTTGCACAGAAGGCAGTTTTTCAGAGGCAAGAATCAACCTGAATTTCAGCCTGGACTAAACGATAAGGTGGTTTAAATTTGTAGGTTTGGTATTAGTGAAGTTCATCTGTGATTACAAAAGCGTGTAGCAATGCTAGTATTTCTCCTTGGGAAAGAATGTTCTCCATAGATAAAGTCAGCTTCCTCTTGGTCTAGATCTGTCCTCCCATCCACATTCCACTGGGCGGGGAGGCCTGGCTGCCCTGGCTTCTCTCCAGGATAGATATCCTTAGAGCAACCACAGGCTTGCTTCAGAACAGGAGGCTGAAATCCTCAGGGTCGCACAGGGAAGCACTCTACCATCTTGTCTAGTACATACCTTTGGGGCAAGTGCTTGTTTTGAGTTTCTGTAATTCCATCTCACTGATTGGTTTCTTCCAGCATTCTTACACAGTAATGAGTTGAAGTTTCAGATCAATACTAATTAATTGCGAAGATTTGGCTCTATTCTGTGAACTATTCAATCAAGAAATGGGCGCTAGTTTGCTCCAAGTACAGTATTTTATTCTCCCCTAAAAGAGATTCTCCTTGTTTTCAGGGAAAGACCAATTTTCATTAACTTAAGGCAAGCTGAGAATAGATTTGGCTCTGAGTCATCTTTTTAAGAGTTACTTCAAGATGTGATAGTGGATTTTTTTTGGCCCTGTGCTAAAACCTTGGCTGGCAGACTGGTGGGAGTCACTGCAGCTTTGCCTTGCAGTGGGCAGGTGCCCCAGGTACTCACTTGCTCTGGGGAGTTGGGGGAGCAGAGGCTGAGGTCATCAAGCACCAGAGTTTGTTGAAATTAGAGTCATTCCACCTGGCCCCTGAGCAAGAAGGCAAGAACCCAAAAAACATCTTCCTAATAGTTGTCTGCTTGCCACCCCCCTTCCCTTGGACTATCTATGTAGGACAGTACCGGCTACATCACTTATAGGGTCCTGGGACAAATGAAAACACAGGTTCCCTTGTTAAAACATTAGTAAGCAGAGTGTTAAACCAAGCTCCTCTGAGTGTGGGCCAGGTTGCCTGGCCATGAGGCCAGACTGTGAAGGGTGTCACATAAAAACATTTTTAAAAAGAGAAAAATAAAGTATATGGCATTCATCTTATATATTTTCTTTCTAGCATTTCTAAACTCCTACCCTGGTTTAAGCAGATCGATAATTGGAAACTTTTTGATGTTAAATATTAATTTGAATCTAATTAATTTCCCAAATGAGGGACACAAAACCTCCCTACTATTTTTATTTTTCCTTGCTTTTCCACAGGTCTAGCTAAAATTCCTTGATCACTTTATATGTTGGTTATAATTTTGAATGACCTGTTGTTTGGGATCAGACCTTGTAGTGGATTCAAGGTGTTAGTCTTAAGCTCCCTCCTCTTGCTTTCAGACTTGGCAACTTTCAGGCTGACAGTAGAGCAGAAGGAAGGCATGTCAGTGTCTGAGCCAGTGGCAGTTTCCATTCCCATCTGGAAGACTCCTGGTGGCTGAAGCCAGTTGCCAGGTAACAAGTCGAGGAAGCTTAAGCTAGCCACTTGGAGTAGCCGTGTGGGGAGATGCTCACCTAGCCACTGCCTATGCCGGCTGTCCCTGCCTGGGCTCCAGATGCATGGGTGGGGTATACTTCAGATGTCTGTAGCCCCAGGACCATCTACTGCAACTGCAGGGGGACTCTTGCAAGAAGTGCTCAGTGGAGGCGCCAACCCACAGAACGGGGGCAGAGTTCTCGTGTTTAAGCTGTTATATGTTGGGATAATTTGTTCCATAGCAATAGTTAGATTGCTCATCTTTGCTAACCCATCTGTTCTCTCCTTACTCCATCCCTCCCTCAAGGACCTCCTGGATTATTTTCTACTCTTTGCTGGTTAGAATATAATCTCTTTAGGCACTTATGGAAACCAACAAAGTGATCTTACAACATAGTACAGACTAAGAACTTTCTTTCTCTCATTTATTCATTCATTTGTTCATTCAAGAAACACAGTAGTCCCTACATAGCTGACCACCTCCTTACGTTGACCTCATTTCATAGACTAGACATGAGCAGGCCTAGTTCCTTATATTGACCACCTCTGCATGATGACCAGCTTGTTACAGTCTCTTGGATGGTCAACTACAGAGGTTCTACCACATTCACTAAGTGCCTACTATGTGCTAGACACTGTAATCAAAGCTGATGAGGGACTGTTTTAAGACAGCTGTGCTGGGACAGTGGGGTAGGAACACACGTGTCATTGTGTTCCTGGGAGAGAATTGGGAGCAGCACACGTCAACTATGCAATTTGAAGACCGTTTGCTACAAAGGGCCTGGCTCGAAAGGTGCACACAGAGTTAGGGGACTCAGAGTCCCCCTTTGTATTTGCAACTAATAATGGCCGGGCCTGTGGGGAGGAACTCAAGTCCCAGACAGGGCTGTTTGGAAGGGTCTGCGGCCTTTTGTTGAAGGGCACAATTTTCAGAGACTTAGAGGATGGCTAAATTTAGCAACTAGAAGTGCAAGATGCCCTCTTAAGTTTCAACTTTCAACTTTAATTCAGATGAATTAAAAAAAAAATTAGTCTTAGTGGCATCCTATGAAATGTTTGGGATGTACTTATGCTAATTTTTTTTTTAAATATTAAGTTTTAATTTAACTAGACATTCCATATTTTGTCTGAAAACCCTGGAAGAAAGGGAGGCAAGGGAATGAAGTCCCCAGATCCCTTTCTTACTGCCTTCCGATTACCCGCAGGGGCACCCAGTCCCAACCACAGAACAACACAGAAAAGGGCAGAGGAGACTCAACCTGGAGAAGCAGGAGATGGAACGTGACATTGGATTCAGGGTCTTTCTCAGATCTTGCTGGTGCACTTCCCTCCCTGAGCCATGGGCCAGGCCACCGTGTGCCCCCTTAGTCCTCAACCATTAAAAAAAGTAGCCTGTTATCCCAAAAGTGATTTCAGCTTCACAAAGACAAAGTAGGAATGTTTTTGTATATAAACTCTGGGTTGGCTTCAGCAAAAAGAAAAAGAAGGAAAAATGGTCCATTGATAGTATCCTTTTATTTTTACTCTGTAGTGTCATTGGCTGGCTTCATATTTCTAAAGGAAGGAAAGCGGTCAGATCTCTTTTTTACAGATGACATGTTTGACACTCGTGGAGTGATGAGGCTGTCCCTGTGAAGGTGTCGTTAAGGGAGAAAAAGGATCAGGCTGAAGAGGAGGGGAAGTAACAGGAAGGCAGCTGGGGAAGAGAGGGTGAAGGCAGACACAGGGCCATGCACACCATGCACGGTCTGAACGAAGCCCTGCCGGATCCCAGGACACCAGGAAGGTGGGAGGCAGAGCAGGTGCAGGTCTCCCCGGAAAGTCAGGTTGGTCAGAGCAGGAGGAAAATGAGGAGCAGCTTCCAGCCTCCTGGGATCTGGGGCCACCAGCAAGCAAACAGGGGTGGGGCAGGAAGGCGCACGCCTACATGTCACAGGCTTCCAAAAAGGCTGCCTTCCTAGGGGCCCACTGGGAGCCACAGACTCTGCTCCTACTGAGTGGCCTCTCTGGATGGCGCCCCCAGGAAAGGTGGGGAGACGTGTGGGACCACCAGCTGCTGTAGGTGCTCCCTGCCCGGGGCTTTAGGTGTGATCTGGTCCTACCTCTAGCACTGAGCTCTCCCCAGCCTGTGGGTTGGGCCAGAGAGGCGAAATCCACCTGCAGTCCCATGGAGAGACACTAGGAAACTTACTTGCCTTTGTTCAGGCCCTTCTTGGATTCTTTGGCTTCAGAACCTTAAATTAAATTTCAAATTTGTGACTGCAAGATCAGCTGCTTAAAAATATGAAAAATGACCACTTCCTCCTCTAAATCAAGCATACCTTCTTCTTTTAATATTATGCCTCTGCCTCCCAGATGACCAGGAGATAATTCTTTCCTGTATTATGGGAAAGACATGAGGGTAGGGCGCCTTCAATGTAAACTGTATTCTGAAAGGTTCAAGAAGGAACAAGTATACCCAATGAGGTCAGATCATTAAATTTAAAATGCAGTAATTTATAGGCTCACTTCTTCCAGCATTAATTGAAAGGAACATTTATTATTATTATTATTATTATTATTATTATTATTACTATTTTTTATAGGAATTGTGGCTTGTTGTTCTGGCCTTTCACTATTCCTTCCCCCTGGGGCAGATCTTTTAACTGCCCCAGCTGAGCACTGCCCTCCTTTCCTTCCTGGTCTGCTGTTTTACCATTCTGCCACGTCCTTTCCCTCATTCTCATCAAGAGCAAGAAGGCTAATTATTTGCATATCACTAGATTTAATTGCATATGACATTAAAAAAATTCTATTTCCCTTGAAAGTTACCTCCCTATTCCTAATAAATAGCAAGTGCTGCCTCTTATCAACCTGCTGGGATTCCTTGGGTTCGGGTCATAGACTTCCTGTTTCAGCTGCCACTTCCTTTATCCTCTTGGGCTTTGGAATTGTGTAGACCAATGAATATGTATTGATTGGATAGCCTGAGATGGAGAGCCAGGGAAGGAGGGGTGGGGAGACGGTAAGGCCCACATCACCATGTCTATGGAAACACTCCGTACAGTCATCTGTGGTGATGAGAAATGGAAGTTTGCGGCAGCTTCTGTGCTTGGCAAGTGATTTCTTTGATGTTTTAAAAGCACAATTCTTCTCTCTCTACCATTCTACCACAATTGAAAATTGAACTGTGCTCTGGCCTTCATTTGGAAAGCAAGTTCTCCTGGGGTATCAGAGCAATGCTTTAGTGTCTAGGCCCAAGGTGAGCCCAGCAAGTCCCACTTCAGATTCTTCCTGCTGCAAACAGCATACCCCCTCAGGTGTGACAGAGCTGACCTTAGTGGGGGCAAACTCATTTCCACAACCTGGTCCTCGCTAATGGTGCTCATCATAGTTAGGCAATGTTTCTGTCTGCCTCCAGCCTCACTTAAGAGGTACAATGTTTCCAAGCGAACATAAACCTTTTGGCAGTTAGAACTGATGTGCACTCACCAAAATTCAATTTCCCACCAATCTATTAAAAGAACGGGGGAGTGGATTTATAGTATGCTTTAAAAATGGGCTGGCCAGGCCAGCAGAAATGGCCGGTGAAGATCTTAGCATAGTTGATAATGCATTTGTTAGTTGGGAAATGCACTCTGAATGTTCCTCCCAGGTAGCTCTGAGCTCAAGAGTTGTTTTATAGAAAGTTTAGTAGGAAATAGAGAAATGTTTGGCCTCAAAGTTTTGTGGGGTCTTCGTGTGGATTAGCTGACATGGTGCTGCCTCTGACATCAGCTGATCACTTTTAGGTTGGTCTTTACTTGTTAGCTGTTCCCTGAGCAGCTTCCTCCGCCTGCGGGCCTGCCCCACCCCCAACCCGAGGCTGGTTCTTCCATCTCTGCTATTCTGTGCTTTACTCATCTGCCCTGGTTCACCTGCAGAGAATCGTGTCACCTCTTTGGGTCCCTGTGTCTTCGCTGTGGGACGATGCTGCCTTTATGCTCTTTGCTCTCTCTAGCACTTTATGATTCTGCGACTGTCTATAGGGCGTTTGACGTTTGTTTTTATTTTCTGTACACATCAAGGAAATACTGCCTATCAGTCCAAAGGAGAAATAAGATGATTTTTCTTGGTGGAGGCAGTGGAGGGGAAAGAAGGTACAGTGGACGGCATCTGAATAGGAGTGTCACCAGCTGTGAACACATGATAATGAAGCTATTTTTGCTGAAATAATTATTTCAACCAAATGGGTGAAAATGGTAAAATTCAGTCCTTTACGTGTATCTGGAAAAACTGAGTTTCAGAGGAGGTGACTATGGAACATGGAAGAAGGGCTGGTTTTCCTGGACATTCCCATCGTGTACATTCTGGTTTGCAAGGAGGCAGCTGGGCCAGTGAGGGAGGGGGCAGGTGAGCATAGGTATAGACAGCAAGGTCTACTCGATAGAGAAACACAGGAGAAATAGGGGACTTCTTTTGGCAGCGACTGGCACACCTGAAATTAAATAGTGACTGCAATCCTGAAAGCAGAAGGCATTTCACCTTTATTTTGCAACTTGGCAACCATTTCACTCTTGCTCCTAGGCGATGCCACCAGGTGCCCAGCACTTTTCAAAACATGCCTAAGGTGGCCTATGAACATCTTCCCCAGCCTTACAGTAATTGAATATTGAGTTACAGCTATTTCTTTAAAAATTATTACTTTTGGCGGTGCCTGTGGCTCAAAGGAGTAGGGCCCTGGCCCCCATATGCCGGAGGTGGCGGGTTCAAACCCAGCCCTGGCCAAAAACTGCAAAAAAAAAACATTAATTTTTCTATATATAAATTGAGCCTATTGGCACCTTAGATTACGGCCGTGTATGGAGGAGTTGCCCTGTAATTTTGAAATTATAAACCAGATTAGTTTATGGGAGAATAGGACAGAGCCTTAGCAGACCAGAGGGACTACCTGCAGATAAAATGGTTCAGTCTTATTCTGTTCACACATCTCAAAGCTTGAACAAAACTATAAAATCTTGCCAATTACATATCAGAGTTGGAAACAGCCTGTTGGGTCACCCTGGCCATTCAGAGCTAGTGAAATATAACTCCCTATTGTGTATTTCCTTGGTTTAGCTTAAAATGACTTTAGCGAAAGATCAGATGTAAATGGCCCTGGGAGATGCTTCCTCTCTCTCTAAGAGGTTGATATTAGGCTATTTTTTTTTTTTTAAATTCTGATGCTCTCTCTGAACTTGTTCCCCCCTTTGGTTTCTGGACATCAGCTTCTGTTAAGACTCCCTTGAGTGACTGCCATCACAAATGGATATTTCATCACTGCTCAAATTTTTGTTCTAAACAGAAATACTTCAACTATCTCTGTTGATAATTAGAATGCTTCAAGGGATGATATTTCAATGTTGGTCCTTTGAAAATTTAATTTTTTAAACTATTTCAAGACCAAATAATTTTTAGTCATGTTACCTGACACCGGAAAGTTCTTTCTCTCTTTGGAATTCTTGAAAGAAATAATGCTTCACTTTATTTTTGGCCTGTAAGAACTTTTGGGATGGGGAGGCTTCGATGGCACCCACAGAGTTACATAAAACAGGCCTTGATTGAATGGACAGGTGAGCCGCACACACCTGAACTCTGCCCAGGGCTTCACCCACCTGAACTTGTATGACAAGTCGGGAGCACTGGAAGTTTTCCACGACCTAAGTACTTCTTCTATTATTTTTTCCGATTAGCTGTCAGAGCATTATTATTTGCTGATTAAAACTAAAGCCCAAACTCTATTCTTAGTTAATCTTTTTGGGCCCAGGGCATGCTCTGTAGGTCAGCTACCTAGTCCCAAATACCACATAATTTCATTTTATCTTGGGTATTTAATTTTATTCTCTTTATATAAATATGGCAAAACCTCCCATAGCTGATGCCTCTCTACATCAAGCACCTCCCCAAGTTCACCTGATTTTCACAGACTGGACATGTACCACATGTGCAGACTGGTGCAGCAGGCCTAGTTCCTTATGCTGACCAGTCTGTGACGGTCCCTTGGGTGGTCAACTTACAGAGGTTCTGCCATATGTGAACCAATCTTCCTGGTAAGAAGGCCCAGAGTTTAAGCAGGTCAGCTTAGACCCATGTCTAAGCAGTTATTTCCAACAAATCAGCAATTGCCTCAGTGCCATTTTAAAAAAAGCTAACAGAGTGATGCACCTTCACTGCGAACACACCACGAGAATGGGTAGGGGGACTGTGGCTGTGGGTCAGGAAACCAGAAGGTGTGAAGTTTAACCACCACACGTTGGTAGCTCCTGAGACGTGGCACCCCATAAATATGCATCCACAAACACGGTCACACACCTCTAGGCAGTAGCCCTCCCTGTCTTTTTTTTGATCAGTAATGGGCATTCATCAGCTCAGCTGTGGCTGGTCCTGGGATGGGCTTGGCCTTGGTCTTGCTTCACAGACTCCCTTTCAAGGTGCCACACACAGCTTTGTACCTGACATCAAACTCTGTGCACAGCAGAGCCATGCACCGAGCGGGGTTGAGCAGACACAGAAGCTGTACCCCTGACGATGCACGAGGAAGACACCTGTCGGCCGGGAGAGACGCCCGGAGTCGAGGAGCCAGAGTGGGAAAGGGTCCTGTCCCGTGAGACAGCACAGCCCGGCAGCTTAGGGACGGCCAGGCTCAGGAAGGGCCCAGAAACGTGGGCTGGGAGAAAGGCAGACACACGCAGGCTGCCCGAGAAAGGCATTTTAATCAGGCAGCGCCAGCCACAGAGAACAAAGGGAAGGAAAAAGGTCCAAAGTCCCGACTTCTGAGAGCAGCTTTGGCCGCTTTCTGTAGTGTTTGATGAATTTCCAAGCCACACTGGCTTCCTTTCCACCTTGGTCACAAAGCCCGGGCTCTTATCAGCCTTCCTTCTGCACCGAGCCCTGGAACGCACCCGCTGCTCCGCTTCTGCCCTTCCTGCCTGAACTCCCTCTGGAGTTACGGGCCAAGGATTAGAAGACTCTGTGGGCTCAAGTCAGGGTTTCACATTCATTAGGCTAATTGATGTTCCTTTGAGGCTACTTAAAAATGTCCTATAATTATGATTGAATTTGATGGGTTTTCCTATTTGAAACAGGAAGCTTTATAAAATTCCCTATGGTGGTGAAATTTGTTTAGAGTTTAATCCTTTAAAACTGGTAGTTGGGATGTCAGAAGCTGGGAGAAAAGTGAATGCCCGCAGGTGGTCACCTTAAAAGGGTAATTCGATGCCTGGTGGAACCAGCCAATGGACAAGAAGGGGGAAAACTCCAATTACTGCAAAGCTATGAAGGGAAGAAATATTACAACAGGCCCGGTGCCGAATGAAGGAGTACGATAAAGCCTGAGTAGGGAAATGCCTTGGATGGAGTTGCATTTGTTCCTGTATTTGGGGGCACTAGAGAAGCTATGCACTTTTAAAAAAAATTCCAGATTGATATGATGGTACAAATATTCAGGTTACATTGTTTTCATTTCTAGGGGGAAGTAGTTGAGCCCTTCCCCCAGGGGCTCTGCTGAACACCCTCACATTGTGCTCATCAGGTGGGAACCCGCCAATCGCCCTCCCCCCCCCCGCCTGCATCTGTGGTGCAGGCAGTGGGCGTCTAGATTTGGTAAAAAGGGCTTTATTTTAGGGTATCAGTGCCTTGAAGAAGCACTGGAAAGCTGAGAACCTGGCCTGATGATGCCCAGCCAGGAACAATGTATGTGGAAATATATGACCACATGGTGGATTACTCTAGCAGAAGCACCAACTGCTCCTAGTGCTGCCTGACACTCGGCATTGGACGGTGGGCAGTGGGATGTCACCACAGATGCCCCAGAGACACCCCAAACCTCCACCTTGGTGCTCCCCATGAGGTGGAATCTTCTTGTGTTTGGTGCCCCCCTCCCCCCCCCCGCTGCTCACTTCTCCCTTCTCAGACGTTGCCAGGGCACCTGCCTGGCCAGACGTAACCTGGGCAGCAGACTTCTATGCCCAGAATTTGTGGGGATGAACTTCCTCCAACCTCTTGGCCTTGGGGTAGACAGAGAAGCTGGAAGGAAAGGGCGTTGGGTGGCCAGCTGCCTGCTGCCATGTCAGGCAAACAGCCCCTGCCCTGAGATGACCCTTCCCATCTTACAAGGTGGGCCATGCAGTGTGCACACTCTCCTCGTCCCCCTAAAAGATCTCTAGGCAAAAGCCAGCCGAGGACAAAATTCGAAACTCAGGAAGGCAAATCTGACCAAAGTCAAGAGTTGGGACTTCAATTCAAACTATCTCTAGTTAGGCTGTTTCTCATCATACCTCACTGATTATTTTTTTCATGAAAATGTAGATATTTTGACTAGTGTTATGGGCTGAATCATGACACACCCCCCAAAGTTGTATGTTGAAGCCTTAATGATTATTACTTCAGAATATGATCTTGTTTGGAGTGAGGGTCTTTACAGAGATAATTAAGTTGAAATGAGGTCATTAGGGTGGCTCCTAATCTAACATAACCGGTGTCTTTATAAGAAGAGGAGATTAGAACACCCTGTGAGCACACGGGGAGAGCATGCTGTCTGCAAGGCAAGGCGAGAGGCCTCAGAGCATCTGGTCCTGCTAACACCTTGACCTTGGGCTTCCAGCTTGCAGAAAAGTGAGAGGATATATTTCTGTACTTTTTATGGACGCCCAAACAAGCTGTTACAACTGGGAATGAATTTTCATTTCCATGGTTAGGGAAAGTTATGGTTTGTCCTGTGATATTTCTGTCTTCATTTCTTATTCCCTCCCTTGCCTTTCTGAATTTGGAGAAGACGTGATCTCATTGGTGTTATTCTGTGAGGTTGATGCCCATGGGTTTGTACTCGTTTGTTATCTGATGCTGCAGAGAGGTAGTCATTTTACGTAGGCAAGAGTGCATCTAGGTGAGAGCCAGAGAAACAGAACAACAGGGATTAGACGACTCAGAGGAGCCAGGCCAGCCCCCAGCCATCGCATTTGGTTGACCAAATTAGGCTCTGCATCAACCAGAGCCTGGTCTGAACAGTTGAAGACTGTGGGTTTCAGAATACCTCTATTTTAGGACAAAAGAGAATTGCTCTCTCTTGGAAAAAGCTGTAAGTACCAAAGAAGGTGCTAGCTAGCTTGGTAAAGGGAAAGTCAGAAGAAATGGGAATTGTGTTTTTGTTTGATTTGGAGCGCACAATAGATGTGGGAAGTCCCCTTGCCTGGCACGGTTAACGCCTGACCTGGCTCATTCATCTCTGTCTCTTAGCAAAGACCTGGAAAATTGCAATTCTCTGCACCAGCGGTCCCTGCTCAATAAATGTGGAGCCCGCGGGCAGGAGCGGGAAGTGGCCCAGAACCCCGGTGCTGGCTGGCTGGAGTCCCCCGCTCCCGGCTGCAGAGGGACCATGGCTTGGGAACTCAGGCTGGAGGACACTGTGGCTGTCTGCTAGACTTGTTTCCAGCCTTTTAACAGCCTTTTACTGTCTTTGTTTCTTTATTGGTGTTCCATAAAACATGACGCTTTATGCCAGCATTATTATGCACTAGGTGTATACATTTTTTTTATTATTTTTGTCTCTGGAAGAATTGATGTTTTCCTCAAAACTAGATGTTTTATTTGAGGCATGAGGAATAAAAATTCCAATCCTGTCTTGCTTTTCCTACCATCTCTTTGGTTTGCCTGGTCTCAAGGGCAAGGGTTGGGGAGGAGGGTCTTTTTTTTTTTTTCTTCCTCCTTATCAAATCATAGCTCTGTACATCAATGCAATTGTGGGGTACAATGTGCTAGTTTCACATACAATCGGAAATATTTTCATCAAACTGGTTAACATAGCCTTCATGGCATTTTCTTAGTTATCATGTTAAGACCTTCATATTCTGCATTCAGTAAGTTTCGCCTGTACCCTTCCAAGATGCACCGTAGGTGTGGTCCCACCAATCACCTTCCCTCCCTCCATCCTCCATCCTCCCCTCCCCTCCTCCTCCCCTTCCTCTCCCCATTCCCCATATTCTTGTGTTATAACTGGGTTTTAGCCTTCACATGCAAGGTATAAATTAACTTCATAGTAGGGCTGAGTACCTGGATACTTTTCTTCCATTCTTGAGATACTTTGCTAAGAAGAATATGTTCCAGCTCCATCCATGTAAACATGAAAGAGGTAAAGTCTCCATCTTTCTTTAAGGCTGCATAGTATTCCATGGTGTACGTGTAGCACAGTTTATTAATCCATTCGTGGGTCATTGGGCACTTGGGCTTCTTCCACGACTTAGCAATTATGAATTGGGCTGCAATAAACATTCTGATGCAGATATTTTTATTATGATGTGGTTTTGGTTTTCTGGATATATACCTAGTGAAGGAATTATAGGATTGAATGGCAGGTCTATTTTTAGATCTCTAGGTATTCTCCAAACATCCTTCCAAAAGGAATATATTAGTTTGCATCCCCACCAGCAGTGTAGAAGTGTTCCCTTTTCTCCACATCCACGCCAGCATCTCTGGCTTTGGGATTTTGTTATGTGGGCTAATCTTACTGGAGTTAGGTGATATCTCAAAGTAGTTTTGATTTGCATTTCTCTGATGATTTAGGATGGTGAGCATTTTTTCATGAGGAGCACTAATATTTTAATAACAAGGGAGCAACAATGGAGACTGGTCAGAGATTTATTTTTGTTTCAGTGACATCTGACAGCAGCCCCCCTCAGGAGGAATTACCCTCCCCTAATTTGGCAGGTGGAAAAACTATGGCTGGGAGCAGTAAAATGACTTACCCAAGCCA
>CAUYRH010035829.1:0-45208 GCA_963574655.1 Perodicticus potto
GTGTTCCCTTTTCTCCACATCCACGCCAAAGTCATCTTTTTTATCAGAAACCTACTCTCAACAATAACTAACCCACTCCTGGGATAATGGCCTTAAACCTTCAATGAGGGCAGCACCCTCATGACCTAATCACCTCTTAAAGATCCCATCTGTTAATACTGTTACAATTGTAAATATATTCCAAAATGCGTTTTAAAGGAGTCGCTTAAACCAAAGTACCCTCTGACTATAACGTGACTATAACCTTCTGAGAGCAATGATTTCGATTTCGTCTTCAACTCCATCATGCAAGTTTTTCTTTAGGCAAAGTCTTATTTTATTTGTTTTCTTTACCTAATAACATAAAAGGGTTTATTTCTTTTCTTCATTGGGTTGATCATAGCTGAAGTTAGATTCTCAGTCATATCTAAACTGACATAATGCATTCCAATAAAGCCTATAAGATATAAGAAAGGAACCCAAATCTTCAATGAAGTCCAAATCCACAACAGCTCCTTCCAGTTCAACTTTTGTGCAACTCAAGAGAAGGGCTGACTTCACATCTGGGTCAACATAGGAAGGCACAGAACAGTATTCATGAATGAGGCAGGAGAGAGCAAAATGTTGAGAATAAAACCCCTTCCCCCAGATTCACTGACTGCTCAAAGAGTTTTCACAGGTGACAGGAGATGAAGTCAATTCACCTTAATCTTGACAGACAAAGTGGCTCCCCTTCGACATGTGGAATTTATCCAGTTCTAAAAGTCAGGTTTTTAGGAGAGAAGTTCAACATGCTTTTAAACATTCACAGCATTAAATCTCTAGAAATAATTCCCTAGATCTTTTTTTCCTTATTTAATATATTTATTTTCCCTTTACTTGATACCCACCCCCCCTTAAAATTTGGTTGTTTCTTTTTTCATTGAGTCAATGTGTTAGTCTAGCATTAAGAACTAGAACTCAGAACTCTGGATTATCTGCTTTCAGAGATTCACAGGCCAAATCTTGTTTTTGCTTCCTAATGGGGTGAGAAAATCCTGTCTAAGCTCACAAAAAGAAAGATCAGGTAATTAATTCCTAGTATTTCCTGTTACAGTTTATGCTTCAGGGAGCATTTCCAGACAGTGTGTTAACCTAGTCCTTGTTCAATTAGGGGCTTGGGCTGGTATCCTTGAGAACCCTGGACTGTGAGCACCTGTTTGAATTCCTGTAGGGGCCACATGGTCTTTAGATTCCTGGTCACCTGCAGGGGCATCTCCTAAGTGTGAGACAACTTCCCCCCCAGTTAATACAGATAGGGTCTGAGTTCCATGAGGGTGAACTCATGGGCAATTGTGATGTGAATAATCTCACCTTATTACGATGTTAAAAAAATATTGATAACATTTTCTTAGCAAATGCTATTTTACAAGGTGCTTTTGCAAACATTTGTGTTTCACACAGTGCTTCATGGTAGAGAGGGTAAAAATGTTATTCTATATTAAGGTTAAGCAAACTGGGGAATTGAAAGGTGAAGTTTCTTCCCTAAGTTAGTACAGCCAGTGAGCACCAGAGAAAAACTTTAGTTCTTTTCAATCCACACGTGAGTGGACATACCTACCCTCCAACAAGCTGAAAAGAGATTGTCTGCAAACACCACGTCCCATTTCCCAGTGCTACTGGGAGGAAAAAAAGAAGGGAAAATATTTCCTTTTCACTATAAATAGAAAAGCTAAGTCCCTGGAGGTTAAGTGCCCAAAGATATCCAGCCAGTGAGAAGCTGATAAGTAAAATCCCAGAACTTCACATGTGAACTCTTTCTCAGACCCTTATTCCTTATGATAGCAAAGAAAATACTATGGAAGCCATTCATTCCAAAGTAAGCCCTTTATACCCTGACTCCGGGGACTGAATCTGTCCTCTTAACTTTAATTTATAGCTTAAAAATCCTAGTCAATCAAATGACTTTGATTTTATTGCACATTCCAAGATATTGTAATGATAATTAACCTTCTAGAAAACAATAAAGCCTGCTGTATCTCCAAAGAAGCAACAAGGTAAGTTTGTGCTTGGTGAATTAAGACCAATAGATGCCACAACCTCCAACACACTACTACTGTATTTATTTGACTTTTAGACAGATTAATAAAGTTCTTGATTATTAATATGATTTTAATACCCAATAGTTCAGGAGGGTGATAATGTAGAGCTAAGGAAATGTAAAATTATCATCACTATTGGTGATTCACTGCTGTTGTATAATGCTAAAGATATGTTTTATTACTTGATTTTAACTTAGTAATTGAGAAGAGAAAGTAACCTAAATGAGAGTCAGAAAATGGGGAGTGGCTAAATTCTCCTTTTTTTGTCCCACATATTTATTCAATGAAATTGAAAGTCAAGGGTATTTCAATCATCCAGGAAGCAGAAGTTTATTCACCAAATGTTGATTGAGCACCTACTATGCGCAGGGTCCTGGACTGAGCATCCAAGCTCTCAAACTCCCTTTCCTCAAGCATTATCAGTATGATTGGGAGTCAGATGAGAAAAGTATAAACCACACTGTGCTATGTGCTACTACACAGAGGAGGGTCAACCTAGGAAAGCTCACAGAAAAGATGAAAGCAATTCACCTATGTAAAAAGGCAAGGGAAGAGAAGCAGATGGGGAAGAGTCCATGTGCCTGGCCCCAGGTTAGAAGATGGGTGCAGGCAGGAGGCCCGTCTGTCCAGATCACTGCGGGAGCACCTGCCCGACATACTGTTGTCACTCTTTTCTGGTCAGTTAGAAAAACTCTTAGTACAAGGATAACAGGATGTGAGAAGTGCTATTATCCCAACTCATGCTTGACCATAATTTTGCATCTGTCTGCTTTCTGATTCAGATTCACAGTCCATTATTAGCAATACCAAAATATAAAAGCTTATGAAAACCAAAAGCGTTTTCCTAACTCATTTAGTGTCAAAATGTAACCTGACTTGATCTCATTTGGTGGAAAAACCTGACCTGGACTGACATAAGCCTATTTTTAATCTTTATTTACTCTAATTAGTGTGAACATTTATCCACTTTGCTGAGTAATGATGTGTTGGTAATGTGGTGAGGCCCTAGACCTCCCTGGGGGCGTTACAGAATATGCACTATATGGACTTTAGCACCTTTCTAAAATCTGAAAAATGTTGATTTCCAAAACACATTTGCCCCCAGAGTTTTAGAAAGAGCATTGTAGACTTATAAAACATTATAATTAGCCTGACAAAATTCACAGATCTTATCAACTTTTGCTTCTTCACCTCCTTCTGGTTTATTGCCCAGAGTTTGTCTTATACAAAGCTCAGCACAGGCTGAAGTGTGGCCTTACTGTGACCCTCAGTATCGCTTCCCTTTGAATGTGCTCTGCTCTAGTGAAATCCCCACTGGTGGCTGACCTCGCCAGGGGCCCAGTATTGTCAAAAAGCACCTCTTACACCTGACCCTCATGCGGTGTCACTATTTCAGTGATCATAAATTGTATAATTCCTCTTTAGAAGTAAATGGCAGAAAGATTCACCAAATGGAAAGAGAGAATTAAGAAATTCCTTTCACTTTAATATGAACAGACTATTTGGGGGTGCCTCAGAAACTGAAAAACTTGATACAATAAAAGGACAAAGTACAAGAAGCAAGAAAAGCAAGTCAAAGACAAATACTGTCTATTGCAAATCTTGCCAAAAGTAAACTATGAACAGAAATAAGAACCTAACACGTATTCAACGCTGCAGCTGATGATTTGTTGTCACATTTAGTCCACACAATTACCTAGAGAGATCCCTTTAGATACCTTTATTTTACAGAGAAGGAGAAAAGACATATTAAGTGAATCATCTTTTCCTGCACCTTGCAAGGTGAGCATTATAATCTCTGAGATTCAGAGAACTAGAGTTCCTCTGCTAGTAGGTGGAAGATAAGGGGCTTAAATGCACAGTTATCTAGGTCTAAAATGCATGTTCTTTCTGCACATCCTACTGCAACACTTTGAAATACAAAGATACTGCTCGTATTGAATCCTAAGAGCTGTCTCTTCTTCATAATACATACCCTTGAGCCATTATTGAAGGAAAATAGAAGGCTCATAGCACCACCACATTTCCCCTCTCCTAGGAAAGAAAAGACACAAAAGCACACGTGGAATTTGGAATGCCCTAGAATGGCCACCTGTGACTCATCGAGTTCTGAAAATGCAATCCCACTTCAGAAAAGAAGACCCCAAAACTATTTGTATCATTATAGTGTAAGCCACTCCTTCTTCACACGCATGAGAAATCCATCCATGAACTGCTGGAATTCAGCCAGTTCTCCCACCTGGACACCACTGGCCCTAGGCCACACTGAGCTAGGGACAGGACACCAGTGATTTTTCAAGTGATGTGGTTGTGATTTTCCAAACCTTGCTCACCTGTTAGATAACAGTGTGAGTGATAGAGCACACAGACTTAGGAAAATTTCTCCTACTCTTCTACTACGGAAAGTTTGTAGCAAGATAGCAAGACTATAAAGTAGCATGGAATTTAAAAAGAAGAATGCTCTTAGCTCTGGACCTACCATTCCCAAGCTTTATTCTCAATGACCCATGAGATGCTTTTTCATTGCATGCCGCCACCCAGTACCTAGTACTGGAAAATGCAGTGATTCTCAACTACAGAGATACTGTCCTTCCTCACCCTTGGATATTGGTGTTGATGGTAAAGATGGAAATGTGTGTGGGATATGAGAAGTTCTATTATTGTCACGTGGATCAGAAAGATGGCCCGTCTTTTAATAGGAGGGGACCAGGAATCTAAAGGTAATATATAATACCTACCCACAAAATATCAAGAGACCATTTCCTCTATATAGAATATGGCCATAGAACTGTTATTTGGTCTCAAGCCTATGGTTGAATTCTAATGCCAAATTACCTCTTTTGTCCCCCAATCTCCAAACCATCACAACCCTCTAATACAAAATGTGTTATTAAAGATCAGCATCACCTCAGATATTAATACTAGCTAACTATTCCCTAAAAAGGTATCCATCTCTTAAAAATTTAGCCAAAAATGATAAATAATGGCTGGAAAAAAGGAAAATGGGAGAAATAATACAGGAATTATTAATCAAAGTTACAGATATCACACTTATTGATTTGAAAGACAACTTTAAAAAAAAGAAATTAACCTAGACTGATTCATCATACAGAAAATATTGTTTACCATTATCCCACAGTTATATCTTTTGCATACTTCCCTAATTTTACATTTTACTTTTAACTCCAAATTGAAATGATAATAGAAATGGATGGTTAGGGTATGATTGCCTGGTTCTGCATTAATTGTGGTACGTTTCAGCTGAGTGTGAGAATATATAATGTATTGCAGGTGTTATCATCCTAGGTCTGCTGACCAAATTCAGCCATGGCCTGTATTTGTATGACCTACAAGCTAACAGGGTTGTTAAGAAAGGAGAAGAGGATGATAAAAAGAAGAAAAAGGAGGAGGAAAGTATTTTACAGAATTCATATGTGTCCTAAAACCTAAAATATTTACTATCTGAACCTTACCAGAAAAAAAAAGCAAATAAATAAGCAAGCAAGCAAACAAACAAACAAACAAAAACAACTTCTAACTCCTGCATTAACGATTTTTACTGTGAGCATTTTGAGACCAGGATGGTAACTGGGACTCTCCTTAGAAAACACTGGTCAGTCATAGCACCATGCAAACAGGCCCCTAACTCAGGATATATTTTTACTAATGAAGATGTAGAAAAGATAGGTTCTAACTCGTCAATAATGTACATGATCTGTATGCAGATATCAAATATAAAGCCCCATGCATCTTAGCAAAGGATCAAGTCTTGCTCTGTATACAAAAGAACACTTTCATTTTGGCTTTCTATTATTACCAAAAGACCTCTCCTCCTCCACACCTTATTTGTGTACTAGTGATCCAGGGGCTCAAATGGTTATTCTGAGCTCCATCACTCCTACCTCAGTTTCCATCAATTCTTTGCTATTGAGTAACAATAGATTAAGCACATATTGCCATACTGGGGATTATGAGGATTATAATTAACAAAGGAGACAGTTGGAGGATTTATAATGAAGACTGATCCCAGTCTGGTATCTGTGAGAAAGAGCATCATCTCAATCTCATTTGTCTATAATTAGCTCTGCTTTTATTGGATTGTAAATACTGCTTTAATTACCATGCTCCTTAGTTTAGAAGATGGAACTCAGTATCCTTATTGGATTTAATGTTCTGGCAATTCTTCCTCATCATTCTCCAAGCCTTTGCTGTGCACAATAGATGGATGCAAATACAACTGGCAAAAGCAATATGGAGGAATTACAAGGAATGGAGATGAGCAATATGAGTCATGCACACTTCTGGAGATGAAGCTGTCTTCCCCTCTCTCATTACCATCCTGGGTCCTCTTACTGTGGAGTCTCGGGAGGAATTAACTAACATAGATACGGCAATTCTGTTGTGATGACTATTGAAAGGACCTAACTGAACCAGTGTACTCCCAAGCTACAGAAAGGAAGTGGTCATTAATTAGATATTAATAGCATCAGCTATGAAATGGGCCATAAGATACAGTGGCCAGAGCCAGAGGATCTGGAGGCCCAGTTCATCCACTAACCCGCTATGGGGCTTGGGTAAATCACTTCTCTTTTGTGACTTCAACTTCCACCACTGGAAATGGGGAATTATATTAAATGGCTGTCATGTGGCCCCAGATCAAAAATTGTATGATTTATAAGTTTTATACAGAAGATTATTTTAAAATGCAGCTATTTTAATTCCATGGGGTATATTTCACTGGTGCCACATCATACTTCGTAAGGCCGCCTTTGATTTCAGCTGCATCTATGGGGAATGCTTCCTGCTTCCTTTGCATTGTCAAGGGCCCATCTCAAGTACATACGCTGTTCCAGAGTCAGCTGTCTGAGCACCATGTGAGTGGAGCTCCTCCAGGCAACACTCAACAGATAGGGGGCATGAATAAACGGGCAAGTGTACAAGTCTCCCATCTTTAATTCTGGGAAACATCTGGTATGCTGCTCAGGAGTCCCAGAGAAATTAAACCCTGTGGCCTATAGGAGGGCTTAAGCAATTCTCTTGCCTCAGCCTCCCAAGTAGCTGGGACTACAGGCACAATGCCCAGCTATTTTTTTTGCTGTTGTTGTAATTGTTGTTTACCTGGCCTGGGCCGGATTCAAACCCACCAGCCTCAGTGCATGTGGTCAGCCCCCTAACCACTAAGCTACGGGCACCAAGCCTCTGTGCCCTTTCAAAATAACACTGAGATAATGTTTTTTCTTCTTTTCTGATTATTGTGATTCCAAGACATAGGAAAACCCAAGTGAAAATGAGCAGGGTAAATCATATACTCTTCCTACCATTGTCAAAGACTTTGACAGAGGCTCCTTGATGACATTTGGCACTAATATTCCTCAGCCCTTTGTGCTGTAGACTGACATTCGCAGAGTTGATGAAGACTGAGACAGAGGCCCACCCTTCCTGGCTCTCCATTTTTCGAAGCCACCTGTGCCAACTGTCAGGGAATATATTCCAGATCCCGCAGAAGTAGCAGGCAAGCATCCAGTGATGAATAGACAGGAATGCAAAGCCATGTCAGAAAACCATCCAGTCTCAAGGACCCTAAATGTCATCTGATCCCTACTACAGCAGCCCTGCCAAGTGGTTATCCTGAGTCTCCTGAACATTGCCATGCTCCAAAACAGCCTATTCCTTACATAGACAGCTCTGACTTTTAGAAATCTTTTCTTTATAATCATCCAAAATATTTTCCCTGTGGCTTACATTCATCATCTGTCATAATTCTAATCTAGTAAATCATTTAGAACAAAAGCCAATCCTCTTACCATATGGCAACCCTTGAAAGGAACTGGAAATCATAATCACATATTCTCTCGGTTGCGACTCTTTCTGATTACTCAATCCTATGTCCTTCCTCGACATTTCACTTATTTTCTACCACCCAGAGAAAGCAGAGAAATAACTTAAAAATCTAAATAATTAAAAGCCTTTGAAATTCAAAAAAAAAGATAATAGTATGACTTAATTTCTAAACAAGTGATTCAGAGTACTACCAAATAGAGTCCATAACTACATTTCACTTAAAAGTCAAATGGTCAGGTACACATAAGAAGAACATGAACTCTGGATCCAGGCAAACTGGGTTTGAACCTCCGCTCTGCCACTTGTTAACTGAGTGGCCTTACGTGGTTTACTTAAACTTGCTGAGCCTCGGTTTCTTTATCTGTAAAAGGGACTTAAAATGCCTGTCCCAAAGAGTTATTGTGAAAACTAAATGAGAGAAATAATGAGGACGTGCTCAAAATGTAGCCTGGGCATGCAGAGCAATACAAAGAAAATGAATTTGAAGCGAGATGGAAAACTTAGAATCCTGGCTTATCTATGAAAATGTGTACAAGCAACCCAGATAGTCTTAGCCTCCTCTCCCTCATTTCTCAAATGTGAAATAATGATGAACTTAAAATTGGTATTGTATAGATTAGAAATAATATTTTCCAAATGACTGGCACAGAGTCTATTAAGTTATTTTTATTCTTACAAACTCAAAAATATTTCTTTCCCTGGCTTGGTAGCTTACACTTATAATCCTAGCACTCTAGGAGGCCTAGGCAGGTGGATTGCTTAAGCTCAGGAATTTGAGATGAGCCTGATCAAGAGCAAGACGCCATCTCTACTAGAAATTAAAAAATTAGTCAGGTATTGTGGTAGGTACTTATAGTCCCAGCTACTTGGGAGGCTGAGGCAGGAGGATCACTTGAGCCCAGGAATTTGAGGTTGTTGTAAATGAGGCTGATGCCATGGCACTCTTGCCCAGGAGATAGAGTAAGACACGTCTCAAAAAAAAAAGTTTCTATTTCCCTTCACCTCCATGGAATCTTATTAGAAAATACAATCTACTGTGATTCCCTAATTTAAAGTTTTTACCTCAGTAAAACCTTAAATTTTAAATTTTAATTAGGTGACAGCAGAGAAAATGAGCATTAGAAAAAATTCCAAGCATATATTTACAAAATATAAATAAACGTGTAAAAGATTCCTCTAGGACAGCCTGTGGGTCACGACCCACAGGAACTATATTAAAGGGCTGCGGTACTGGGAAGGTTGAGAACCACTGCTCTAGGAAGTAAAGAGTTTACAAAACATAATTAAAACAATAATACCAAGACAGGATATGTTCTGATTTCCTTACACGCTAGTGTTCAGAAAGAGATCAAGCATGTCATACCATGAAAAAAATAGGACACCCATGATTATATGATATTTTGAGTGCAAAAGATCAGCAGAGAAATTCACGGGGATGAAGCCAGATAATAAGTATTTGGGCCAGTGGGAAGAATGCCATATGTCTACATGGTGCTTAGTGAAGACATATAGATCATCACAGAGCATCTAGCAGGGGGACACCTTTGATGAGGTGCAGCCCTGCTCATTAGTCTTAATGGAAAGAGGATTACAGTGGGCTCAGAGCCAATCCATCACCGGCCCCTGCAAAATATGCCCAAAGTGCACATTCTTTCAAGTAGAACTGTATGAACCCATCAAAGCCAATCAAAAAATAGCAACCTACAGGCTAAATACACTGACTCCCAAGCCTAAAGTTGAAAGCAACTCTGAAAACAAGCAGTGGAAACAGAAGAGAAGATGTCACTTCTGGACTGTCCTCCACTTTGTTTTGAAGCCTGAACAAATCACTTCTTCATTGCTCTGCACCTTAGGTTTACCATCTGTAAGATGGAATGAGGGTGCATTGGCTAATTTCTGAGGCGCCTTTCAGCATCAATAAATGCTGTGTTTCTTTCTGTCAAAGGTATTCAAGATTGATTTGTACCAAGATCTGGGCAATTGGCTCCTAGCATACAGCCTGGAATAAGAGAGCTCGAATTTTAAAAATCCTTGGAAATGCATTACTTCAACTTGCTCAAAGTGGTTAGTTAACCTCCAGTTACTTGAAGTATCAGATCACTTTGAAGATAGTGACTTTTACTACATTGGAACCATCCAGACTGAAGCCCAGCTCTGGAAACCCTTGCATTAAACTAATGCATAACTTCCTCAAGAAGAGTAATGAGGTTTCCCTCCTTTCTTTTAAAAGAAGCCTTGTTCAGAGTCTGAAAGGTGGTAACAAGAGCATCTATCTTCTGTGCCCACAAAGAAGTCAACATGTACTCTCTCATACACATACTGACATCCTTTCCCTCTCTTTCTAGTACCAGCCAGGCACTTGTTCATGGTGAAGCAGAGACTAGACATATTCGGGGCTGTACCCTGTGCAGATAGCAAAGACAAGTGTTAGTGGAGAGGTGGTGTCTTGATGCCTTCTGGACATGAAAATCGTACCACCCCCACATCAACTGATCATTTTCTATTTAGATATGAGGAAAACTTTTAAATGGGGTCCCTATTTAAAAATGCAATACTCTTAGAAATATGTCCCTTCTGTAAATACAGCCCTAAATGTTTGATATTAATAACATAATTGCATAATTATCACATGCAATGATAATAATGATATAATCATTATGATCACTTACTGGAACATAAGAATTCTCATCTAAGCACATGCACATATCATGCTGTCATTATGGACATTATAAATTGCTTCTTCATGGGCTATTTCCCACAGAAATGAGGATGCTTTGACACTTTGCCCTCCTGGCCATCTCTAGGGAACTTGGTTGTTCTGATGAGCTGCAAAAGAAGCTAATTTCTGAGCCCCATTCCCTAGCACAGACCACCCACCTTCTAGCTTATTCTTTATCCCCTTCATTAAATATCTTTCCCATTCCTTTCCAGTAACAGAAGGCTGGGGTGGGCCAGCCGGATGGCATGATGCTGAAATCACTCCCCATAAAAACGTGCCTGCAATGTTACAACAGCTTTGATGCTATTGTAATGCACCCATAAAATCAAAGAACATATGTTGAGGCAGCTGCTGGTGGCAGTGAAGGAATGTAAAAAATATGGGGCTGTTGAAAAACTTTGATAGATTTTACTGCTCGCCAAGTATGGTTTTTTTTTTAATGTTCTGTGCTATGAACCTACCAAAAAAACAATCATGCTTTTCTGTAGTGTGTTTATTCATTGTATCATTTACAAAAAATTCTTGAGACAAACTACAGACCAGATGATTAATCTTCAAATCAGTGGTCTTTGTTTAGTCTTAAGAAAGCTCGTAGAGAATGGAAAGGCTTTTAACAACTGATCCTTAGAAGGCAGCGGGGAAGCTGTAGTTATTACAAAGAGATTTAATGTCACTCCAAACCATTTCCCTACATCACACCATCTGGATGCATCAGGAGCCTCAGAGGATGACTATTCAATTTCTACGATCTGGCATGAGTTTTGTAGCAACTAAGTGATGGTCAGTCAGGAAAATGGTAATTATTGTGAAAAAAAATCAGACTACCTAAGCCTAAGGATAATGGTAATATATAAGCAATATAAGTTCACACAAGATAAATCAACAGGATATGGAAAGAAAATATAAGAACTACAATTATACCAATTTGTTTATAAAATAATATAGAAGAAAGTATCATGGTAATTTTTAGTATATGTTCAATGGGAGTTCTTCTATCACTAGCAGGTCAATGCAAGTGAGGACTCAATACAAAATTCATGTACTGAATATTCATACATTGGGATTAAATGCTCCAAGTTTTGTTGTGTGTGATAAAAAGTTTGGAGATTGCTACATGAAGAGTATAAAACTCTCACCTAACACTACAAGAAAATATATCAACTATTCCAGAAACAAATAATTCTTCTATAATGTAATATGTTTCAGAGCATGGATGATAAAGAAAATTTATCTGTCTAGAAAACATTTTCTGTGTTTCGTTGGTTGGCTTTTGTTTGTTTTTACTTTCTATGTAATTATTCTGTGGTTTGCATGGTGATGCAAATTTTTTCTTATGGTTTTTATTCCACTGGCACTATTGGGTGTCTGAAAGAGTTAAGATGCATATGCCACATTGCCCCCTTGACCCTTCCCACTATGGCAGGTGATTCTCTTTGCTGCAAGTCACAGTCAGGTTCAAAAGATTAATAAAATATCAAGAGTGATATGGAGGGCTAGAGCAATAGCCATGATTATGGCTTTCAATAACAGAGGATTTGGCATAGTTAAATAAAAATAAGCATGGGTTTCAGAATAGAACAGAGCTTATATTCTAGATCTGCCATAAATGTTTACACAGTAGAACCTCCATAGCTGACTACTGCCCTACATTGACCACCTCCTTGTCTAATTTTCATAGACCAGACATGTACTATATGTACAGTAGGCCTAATTCTTAGGTTGACTATCTTTGTATGTTGACCAATTTTTTTTAGTCCCTCAGCTGGTCAACTTACAGAGCTTCTAGTGTCTATAATATTACATATGTTATATATAAAATATATATACACCCATATACATATATACATGCCAATAGAGAAAGGAAAAGAGAGCTCTGCATGGGTTAAATGGACAAGTCCCAAACTCTCAAACACATTATAATTATCTATAAAATGCAGATACTCTACAGGTATCTTTATAGATTGTTGGTACTTAATAAATGGAAACTATTGTCATGAATATTGTTTCCTATAGCATCTTTCCACTGAAACAAATAAGTCAAAAGATATAGCATTATTATGGTGAAGTTAAGAAAGGGAAAAAAGTAAGAGTATTTTGACTGAAGAATGAAAATGAAGGTATTTAAAAATTGGCCTATTATATATAGTGATTAAGAAAATGCCACGAAGGCTATCTCTCACAGTACGATCAAAATGTTTCTGATTGTATATGAAGCACATTCTGCCCTATGATTGCACCAATGTACACAATTATGATTTAATAAAATTATAAAAAATAAAAATAAAAATTGGCCTAATGAATCTCTTTCAGAGACCTACTAAGCCCTGCAAGACAAGGGGGTTTGCACAATCCTGAGTAGCCAGGAATTGTTCTCCTTGGGGACAGACTGCTTGGTCTTCAATGATTTATTTCTTGGCAACACAGGAACCATGAACAAGTACATTTGCATTCCTGACTTGTAGAGTTTAGGTGAAAAATCTATTAATATGCATAAAAGGCCAGATGGACTAGCCAAGGCCTGCAGCACAGAGGTTACTTTTAGAAGAACCATCTGGGGCTACTTCTTCTGCTTTAGTGAAAAAGCCAGTGAGAGGCCAGCACACAATACAAACAATTAGGAAGGCAGTAGCTGGAGGCCTGCTGGTTCTGTCAGCCTTTCACTGCTACAGAAAAATGCTGATTTGGAGAAGGGAAAAATTATCAGTTATTTTTTTGTCTTTCTTTTTTAATTTTCAAAAACAACTGGACATGTTTTGGTAGTTAAGAAAGTGGCAAAGAAATTAGGACTCATCCAGGTAGATATCACCCAGCTTCACAGAAGTTTCCAGAACACTCTTTTCATGGCAATATCTGTTATCTTGTTCCCATGGAAGGGCAGAAGAGAGGCCACTCTGACACTGACAGAGCACTCATTGACATCAAGTCCAAAGTACGCAGCAGAGTTTATCAAATACCCTCACAATTTGATTCCAATCATTATGACTCACCTTCCTAAAGAGTTCCTAATAAAAGCTCAGCAATGCTATGTTTCTGATTTACATAAACACCTCCATTATCATAATACTGGGTCAGGTTTAGGTGTCAAACAGAATGGTGTTATACACCAGCTCTTTACTTACTAGCCATTTGATATCAAATACGTTACTTAACCACTCTGAGCTGCCATTTCTTCCTTCTAAATGATGTTAATAATAAAATTTCTTCCTGTTGAAAAATAATGAACTAATTTATGTTAGAAAGTTAGCCCAGTTCATTCTTTGTTTTCAAAGATTCATACATTTTGTTTTCGTATACTCATTTTGTCAACATGTGTCTATTGAGCACCAACTTTGTGCCAAGCACTCCTGACATCACACTGAAAAGATACATGCTATAGTAGCTTATGATATGTAACAAAATAAAAAACATCAGGTATTTAAAAAATAAAATTATATAAATGTGGGAAATAGAAAAAGAAACGTTATTTTCAAAAACTCCATTAAGTCCACTGGCCATATACAACCAAGTTTAATATTTTGCTATACTTCCTTGCTATTATTCAGTTTGAATAGCAATTTAGGCAAAGCTAAAACTAAAAAATGTATAAATCAATTATTATATAAAAAGTGGACTTTCTATGGGAATATGTTACAAATATTTAGAAAATGCTTTCCACTAATTTAATACTTTTTATATGTTCCTACATGTACAGAGAGTGACAAAAAAAGTATATACATTTTAAGAAAAGAAAAAACTGTATTAAAATTGTAACACTCAATATATACTGATAACATCTGCTATCTTATATATTATATCTTGTGTGGAGAGCAGGCGGTGAGGCGGCAGGGCCCCCACAGCCTGGGGAACATCCAGGGAATGAACCCTCAACTGCTCCTCCTTTCCTAACACAACCAGATTCCTTTCTTCATGCTCCCTCTGCCAAAAGTCATGTAGCTCTTTCTTTGTCTAGTAAATTTTTAGGAACTAATAAAAGCTCAACAATACTATATTGCAGAAATCCTTGTGATCTTTCCCTTTTTACTTCCTATCATATGTTAACGAAGTTGAATAGAAACCATTAACAAGATGATTTTTATTAAAGTCATTTACATTTTCCAATCATACTGTAAGACCACAGATGTGTCTTTTGTTTATGCTACTTCGCCATATTGTCTCTGCTACTTCCCTATAGACAACCCTGCCGAGATAGTATATCATAAAGCTGATTTTGTGTTTTGGTGCTGGCTGCAGCCATCAGCTCAGTCAGACCTCCCGAACCCTTCTTTTGTCTCTGTGTCTTCTCTTGTGTTATAATTTTCCTCAATCCCCACCACTTCAACTCTGGTTTGTTCCCCTTCCCCATGTAGGCTCATGATAATCTTGTATCTCTTGTAATTGTGGAAATCAAATATGACTTGAATATTACAATTTTAATAGATTTTTTCCCTTTCTTAAAATATGTATACATTTTTGGCACTTTCTGCAGATAGACACTGAAAATTTTAGAATATAAGACTATTTTTATAATAAATAAAGCAAAGATGTAATGACAAAATGGATTTAGAAGCAGAGAGTTCTTTTGAATCTGTGCTCTGCCTCTAACTAGCTGTGTGATCTTAGAAGAATCTACTTCTCTCTAAGATTTATTTTTCTTATTTTTAAATTCAGTTTAATCATACTATGTATACTTCAGCTATTACCAAAATCTAACAGAATATAAACTTTTGACTTTTTATGAAATTAATAAATGGCTGTTTCAAATCTTGTGGTGCCTTTATGACAATTTTCTAGATGGAATTTTAAAGTATGTGCTTAGACCAGATAGTCAGTGAGAAAAATAAGTATATTTGAAATAACTTTATATTGACAACAAAATTACAACACAGAACAGTGTAAATTTAACTATTTCAGAACTTCTTATCTTCTCCAAAATTCTACTTTCAGTTACAATTGAATTGAAACTAGTGATAATTAAGCCTTTTTAAAAATAACAAATGGGAGTATTTCTGTGAAATTTTGATTATGCAAAGGATTCAAGTTATAGGAATGAGAGGCTGATTTTTATGTGTGTTTGTCATTTGGCTGTATTATTAATCAATGCAGTTGTCAGAATTTTTCCAACCTCTATCCTAGTGCCAAAGCAAAAGATTCCTTGGCTTTAATAAAGTAAGGAATGGGTTATAGGTAAATAGGGAAGTATGCTAAATGCTCAATTTAAGGGATAATGTTCAGTCATACAGAGAAGCAACTTATTAACGAAAGGTATTCTGGAAGAAGCCTACTTCATGTTTTCTCTTTCTTCTACCCAAGACAGGCATAGCAATAATAAAATAGAGATAAGGAGAGATATTATTTTAATAATAAAATAGAGATAAATAGAAATAGTCATGCCCAAACAGTGCCTCTATCCAAATGTCCTTTCTTCCTATTGCCAAAAGGTTTATGGTTTTTGAACCTATGACAGATTATACATTTTCTGCTCAGCCATATATTAGGATATCTTGGGCTCCTTTCAATTCTATGTTGGCAGGAATAACAAATAAACAAAACAAACAAAAACTTTAAAGTATACATTGTGTCCTCCTTAGACCAGAAAGTTCTCCCTCAGAATTCTAGCCATCATCTCCCAGAGTCTACTTTTGTATTCCTAGAATTCAATTTGCCGCTTGATTTGAAATAATTGTGATTTGGTGCCCTAAATTGTGTCTTCCCAAATAAAGTGTTTATGCCTTAAGTGAAGGGCTTTATCTTTCTCTCCCTTGCCCCCCTTGGTACCCAGCATCAAGTATCTTTGATAACGTGACAGTAGGTTTATGAGGTTCCCCAAGGGTGAGGAGGAGCTGGATTGTTATGGTACACGTGCACATACTACAAAGGGGGAAACGGGGCCATTCCATCTGCAATTCCTAACACACTAAGAGTGTGTATCATATCGACAGAGTGTCATATCGACACTCTTTAATATCATAAGGTAAATCTGTTAGAAAAAGTGAAGTAACTACCAAGGTGAGACTCATTTCCTGCTGGAAGAGCCACTGACTCTTCCCTCAATTCTTACCAGTGACTATTGTACACTCTCATAAACTTTCATTTTTACAGGAGTCTCAAGGCTTGTTATTAATAAGCATCTAAGTCAGGCATCAAGAACTATAAAAATAAGTTCCATAAGCGAAAATCAATATTTAAATATTTAATATTTAAATTAATTAAGACTTTAATTAAATATTCTATTTAAAAAAACAATGCTAGCCCCCAATTGGCAAAGAACCTACTATGTGTACCCTCACTGGGGGGAGCACTTACAAGTACATTTTTGGAATCCCACTTAAATGTGGGATTGACTGGTCTGAGTCCTGAACCCCGCTGAGTATCTTAAGCAGAAAAAAAATAAAAGAAAAAAAAAATTACAATGATGAAAGAAAAATGCAAAGATACATCTGTATTCTAGTTTGTATCAAAGTCTTTGGAAAGATGATCATACCAACATCATTCCTTACCCATGGAAAAAAATAGCTATAAACCAAACAATACTAATGTTGGCAATAACACAGAAAAATTAAAACCATCGCATACTGCTGTTGGAAATGTAAAATGGCATAATCACTCTGAAAATCCATTTGGCAGTTTCTTAAAAAAGTTAAGTGTGGGAAGAGGCAGAGCAAGAAGGCCAAAGAGAACCCTTCAATGATTATCCCCCTGCAAGAACAACAAATTGAACAACTATCCAAGCAAGAAATCACCTTTATAAGAACCAAAAAAATCAGGTGAGCAATCGCAGTATCTGGTTTTAATACCATGTCAAGGGAAGAGGTACAGAACAGAGTGAGAAAGATGAGTCTTGCATTGCCTATTGCACCCTATTCCACGTTCCATCATCACCACATGGAAGGATAATCTGTATGCGTAGGGGAGGGTGAGCAAAGTGACTGTAGGACTTTGTATTAGAACTCAGTGAGGCCCTGTCAAGGTGGAAAATATTGGGCACAAGAATTCTGCTAGTGCCCACAGAGGGAGAATTCAGACAAGCCCTAATGAAAGGGGGATTCTCAGCCCTAATAGGAGGGATTCAAATTCAAGCTGGTTCTACTACCAGCTCATCAAAGTGGTCTGGGGTCTGGAATAAATTTGAGAGGCAGTCAGGCCACAACAACTGCAGTACTGGGGCAAGGTTTGGCCTTGTATCACTCCTCCCCAAATTCAGGCAGCTCAGCTTGGGGAAAAAGGAGAGAGGAAACTACAGAGCAACTTTATCTTACAAATTGTGTAGTTGCTCTGCTATGGTAAACTAAAGCACCAAGCATATCCTGAAGGCCCTGATCCTTGGCATTAGCTTATAGATGGTGCTTTTTTTTTTTTTTTTTTTTTTGAGACAGAGCCTCACTTTGTCACCCTCAGTAGAGAGCTGTGGCATCACAATCACAGCAACCTCCAACTCTTGGGCTTAAGCAATTCTCATGCTTTAGCCTCCCAAGTAGCTGGGACTATAGGCACCTGCCACAAACCTACCTATTTTTTTGTTGCAATTCTCATTGCTGTTTTAGCTGGCTGTGGCCGGGTCCGAACCTGCCACCCTCAGCATATGGGGCCAGTGCCCTACCCACTGAGCCACAGGAACACCCCCCCCCGATGATGCTTTTATTCTCTCTCTTTGCTACCCTGAAGGAATAGACCCAGTTCCAGCAGAATTTATCCTCTGCTGACTAAAGTCCCCTTTGGCCTTCAATAATCATCATCTGTAGCCAGGCAGTAGTCACCTTGAGTGATAACCATTACTATACTGGTTTCCGGTGTGACTGGGTACAGTCCCAGTGGTAGTGGTCTCAGAAATACTCATTCACCCTTCCCCCAACTCTAGGCAGCTCAGTAAAGAAAGAATCCTTCTGACTGGGGAAAAATGAAGAAAGAGAAACAGAGACTTTGCCTGGTAGCCCATGGAATGATCCCTGATCTTACCATGTCACAATTTTTAATGCCGACTTGCAACTGGTCCTAATAACACGTTTTGCTGCGTTTATTGGTCACTTGTTATGTGTGGATAAGATGAAAGGAAGGACAAAACTTAGTCACTGCAAATCAGGCCCAACAGGCAATATCAGAATCAGAACAGGTGCCAGCCATTTACTGACTAATGTGTAATATATTTGGAGTCTGTGACAACGAACAGTGGATGAATAGTGCTTTACAGTGAAGTAACTGTAAGATGGAATGACAAATGCTAAACTTGAAACTGTCAGCATCTGAATTTGAGTTCGCTGTCTGTGTCCATGCAAGAACAAATTACATAATGATGCAAATTTTATCTTCTACCCCTCTCTTTCCACTTACAAAGTTTATACATCAACTTGACATAAAAGTCTTCAATGCCGGATTTTATGAAAGTTGAAAATGAGAGTTGTTTCTTTACCCCCTCCCCTACAAACTGGCCATTATGCATGATGGATCAAAAGGGGGAGTATAAATAATTTCTACCGGAGGAAGTAAGACTACCATCCAAGAATCAAGAGGCCTATTTCCACCCTAGATTTTATAAAGAAGAGGTCTAACCATAATTTTCTCCTCTATAATTGGTAAGCCAAGGATAAAAAGCCCAGGATTTTTAATCCTAATTTATAAGCCCAGGATAAAATTGGGCTCAGTTTGAGAAGACAAATCATGACATTCCTCTCGCCTCTCCATAAGCAAACCAGCTTCTTTGATTAATTAATCCGGCATCAGATGTTTTTTTAAATACTGCTTCTCAAACACCAGGTAGTCATGGCAGTCACTCTGATAGCGAGAATCAGGTCTAGGTTTTGCTGTCTTAGCTAGATAATTCTGGGAAAGATGTGTAGTAAACTCCAGTTTCACCAGTTACAATAACAACAGAGGGTGCACCAAAAGTCTGACTCCAAAGTCACCATATGTGGGGAACATGGGAAATTGTAGCTAAATGTATCTTTATTTACAAAGTATTCATTACAAAATTTTGTGAAATATTTACAAAATATTCTCTATGTGTTGGCCACTTCTCTGTAAAATTTTGTAAATAAAGGTACAGTTAGCTACAATTTCACATTTTCTCCATATAGGGACATTTTCAGGGAGACTTCTGGGACACCCTGTAGTTACTATCTCATCATGTTGTGGAAGATTAAATACGGCCGTGCTCATAAAGCAAATTTTAGCTATAATTATTGAAGAAGAGAAGGTTAAAGGTATTCAGAACTTCAAGCTTGGTTGAAAGGGTCATTTTAGCAATTTTATTTTATGGATCATAAACAGCCACCATATAACTCTATCAAAAATAGAAATAATTCATTATATTAAACTTTTGCTAAAATTTCCAGTGTGGCTAAAGCTTGATTCTGTGACAAAGAAGGGACTTTCTGATACCTCAGCAGAAACACCATGAGGTCTAGGTCATAGCAATGGAAAATTTGAGATACAATACATAACCAACCTTCTATGCAGACTGTCAGCACTCTAACAACGCCCTGGCACCTGTCTTCTAGACTTCCACTCTTTCTCGTGTTCGTATATCATCACATCGAAGAGGCTCAGAGCGTTGTAAATTGTCAAGTACTGTAGACATAGGAACCATTTAGAATACTTACACATATCCCTTTACCACATATCTTTTTAGAGAAATTACTCAGGTATCGGTTTACAATTTGCACTCTTCTTTCTCTGACAACTTCTGTCTCCTCAAACCAATTCTGCTTACTTACTCCACATCATTATGCTTTGGGAGATATTCTATTGAGAATAGAGTCAAGACCATCAAAAAAGAAAGAAAAAAAAATATCATCTTCAATAAATTAAAGAAAAACACCAATGGGTTCTGCTAATTTGCGTGTGTGTGCTTGTGTGTGTGCATGCATGCAAACATCTTTCTGTCATTCTCCTGGGGAAAAAGATAAGTAATGAAAGGTTAACTGTTTTCCTCCTTATTATTTTTCCTATAAACTTCATATAGTTCATAACAAAATATTAGCAAACTAAGTCCAGCAAAATATAAAAAAGATCATATAAATGATTGAGTAGAATATCTTAGTCTGTTCAGGCTGCTATGACAAAATGCCTTAGACTGGGTAATTTATAAAGAAGAGAAGTATATTGCTTACAGTTCTGGAAGCTGGGAAGTCCAGTTCAAGATCAAGGCACCAGCAGATTTGGTGTCTGAAGAGGGCCTGTTCCTCATAGATGGCACCTCTATGAGTCCTCACATGGTGGAAAGACCAAACAGGCTACTCATACTTCATTTTATAAGCACACTAATCCCCTTCATGAGAGCAGAGCCCTTGCAATCTAATCACCTCTCAAAGGCCCTATCTCTTAACATTATCACATTGGATGTTAGGTTCCAACATATAAGTTTGTGGAGAACACTAATTTTCAGCAGCTAGTAAAGATCTACCGGGCTTTAGACCAGAAATTTGAGTTGGGTATAACATGAAAATCATCTAATATGATAAGTTATACTAATATAATAAAGAACAAATACACATGATTATCTCAATAAGTGTATAAAAAACATTTTAAATGTCCCACACCCCTTCCTGATAAAAACACTTGATAAGCTAGGGATAGAAGAATATGTCTACATATTGAGAAGGGACAACTATGAAAAACCCACAGCTAGCATCATGTTTAATGTCAAAAGACTAAATGCTTTCCCTTTAAGATCAGGACCATGCTAATGATGTCTTTTCTCACCACTTCTATTCGACACTGTTTTGGACATTACAGCCAGGGCATTAGAATAAAAGAATAAAATAAGGGCAAAGAAAAATAAAAGTATATAAAAAAATCTAAAAACTCTATTAAAAAACTTTTAGAACTAATAAAAACAGTGTAAGAGATCAATATATACAAATTAATTGCATTTCTATACATTAGCAATGAGTAATCTGAAAATGAAATTTTAAAATGGTTTCATTTATAAATATAATGGCATAAAAAATAAAATATGGGAACAAATTTAACAAAGGAATAAAAAATTGTATTCTTCAAACAACAAAACATTACTAAAAGAAAAGACCTATGTAAATGGGAAAACATTCTGTGTTCACAAAGCTGAAAACTTAACACTGTTAAGATGTCAGTAATCAATCAAATTGAGCTACAGGTTTGACACAACTCCTACCAAAACTCAGCGGAATTATTTTTGAGGAATTGACAAACTTATCCTAAAATCCATGTGCAACTGGAAAAGACCTAGAATAGTCAAAACAATCTTTGAGGACAACAGAATTAAAAAGTTGGTGACTCACATTTCTCAATTTCAAAACTTACTAGGAATCCACAGTAATCAAGATAATGATGTGGTACTGGAATAAGGGTTGCTCACATATTTCACTAGAATAAAACTGAGAAGCCAAAAATAAATTCTCACAAATATGATTTATAATTACAATTTTCAATTTTTGACAGGAGTGTCAAGACAGCTCAATGAGGAAAGAAGAGTATTTTCAAGAAATGGCATAGGGACCACTATAGACACACACAAAAAAAATTATTTTGAACCTCTACCTCATACCAAACATGAAAATTAACTTCAAATGAATCAGAGACATTGCTGTGAAAGATAAAATTGTAAAACTCTAAGGAAAAATACGAAGGTAATCTTCATAATCTTGAGTTAGTCAAAGCTTTTATAGTTATAAGAGCAAAAGCAAAAATGACAAAAGAAAAAATGGGTAAATTAAACTCTATCAAAATAGGAAACTTTTTCACTCAAAAGGACACTGCCAATAAATATATAACAACATTAAAAAGAAAGTGAAAATATAATCTATAAAAAATAGGACATGTTTGCAAACTGGATGCCTTATAAGGAACTTGTATGTGGAATACATAAATAACTCTTACAACTTAATAATACATGTAAAAGAGAAACAACTTAATTTATAAATGAGCAAAACAACTTAATTGACATTTCTTTAGAGAAGATATATATGTATACGAATGCCAATAAACACATAAAAATATGCTCAATATCATTAGCTATTGGGAAAGTACAAATGAAAACTTCAGTTAGCTATCAGATCACATTTACTAGGACAGCTATGATCAAAAAAAAAAAACCAGTAATAAATATTGATTATGATGTAGAGAAACTTGAACCTGAAGATACTATGGAAAATAGTCTAGAAGTTTCTTAAATATTGAACATTGAGTTAATATACAACTCTCCAATTCTACTCCTAAATAAGCCCACCACAAATTAACATATATATATACACACACACACACAAAACTTGTACACTAATTTTTATTCATAAGAGCTGAAAGCTAGAAACAACCTAGAATTTGTGAACTAATGAATGAAGTAAATAAAATGTGGCATATCTACATGTTATTTAGCAATAAAAAGGAATGAAGAATATTGGTGCATGCTACAACATGGATTAACCTTAAAGATAGTATTCAAAGTGAAAAATCACAAAGGACCATGTATTGAATATTTTCATTTATATGAAATGTCCAAAATAGGCAAAAACCACGGAGATATAAAATATATTAATAATTGCCTAGGGCTGGAGAAAGAGAGGAAATAAGAAGTGATGCTAATGAGTAAGATGTTTCTTTTTGGGGTGATGAAAATGTTCAAAAAAATCATTTTAGCAATGGTTGTACAAGTCTGTGAATATATTAAAAGATACTGGATTTTGTGGTATGTAATTTATATCTAATTAAATTTGTGAAAAAAATCATTCATGAGGTTGATAAGATTTTTTATCTTATCAACCTCCAGGATGAGACAACAGGTCATTCTCTCCCTTACATTATTATGCAATATTTGCATCTCACATCTGAAGACACAAATGGTATTTCCCAATAGGGAAATTTAGTTATCTCACTCAGCATAATGTTAATGGAAAAAAAAACTCGGTAAAATGATTTAAGGAGGTTTATCCCAAGCTAATTTGAGTGACTACAGCCCAGCGACCATAGTCTCAAGAGATCTTAAGAAAACGCACCTAAGATGTCTGGGTTACAATTTGGTTTTATACATTTTAGGGAGACAGGAATTGCAGGTAAAATCATAAATCATCAATACATGGAAGATATCCATTTCTTTGGCAAGAAAAGACAGGGTATCTTAAAGTGGGGACTTACAGATTACAGGTTGATTTAGAGAGTCTTTAATTGAAAACTAGTTATAGGGAATAAAGCTTTGTCTAAAAGCTTTGAGTCAGTAGAAACGAATATTTTAAGTTAAGATAAGGAAGTCTGTTAATCATAGAACAAGCCACCATATGCTGACTAAAATGGATCTATTAAACAAATTGAAGGCCTATATGCATGACTTAACCTTTTCCCTACATGGACTTTAGTATCTTATTCTTTCAAAGAGTCTATTCTGTTAATCTTATGATCTCTGTCTTAACACTGATATTAGTCAGTTGTGTCTAAATTCCAACAGGGAGGAGGTATAAGGAGGTATGTCCAACCTCCCTTCCCTTCATGGCTCAGAACTCAGGTTTAAGTTTTCTCCTGGGGTTCCCTTAGCCTGGGCAGAGACTATTCAGTCAGCAGAGGTGGGGGCTAAAGATTTTATTTTTAGTTTACAATAGAAACAACATCTCTGACTGTCTTATTCTTCAAGTACTACTGAGGCTAAATAATAAACTGAGTCAACTGATTTGCTACTCAAGAGCTATTTATTCTGTAGCAATATTTTCCTTTTGTGACCATTAAATCACACCAAATGCAGCAGGATATGAAAGTTCAACCTTTTGTCTGACATGAAAACTCCAAGGTTATGCTTATCTATGATGCATGATAGGAAATCATTAGGCATGTTCCGCTGAAGAAAACCACCTTTGCTAGAATAGAATGAAAATACTCCCTCCTCTCAGAAAATAAAAAGGAGGTTGTGATGGTTAATGTTAGTTGTCAACTTGATTAGCTTGAGAAATACCTAGAGAACTAGCCAAGAATTACTTTTGAGTGTTTCTACGAAACTGTATCCAGAGGAGATTATTGTGTGAGTCAGTGGACTGAGTGGGGAAAATGCACCCTCAATGTGGGCAGGCACCATACAATCTACCAGGGTAGAAAATTAAGGGAGAGAAAAGGACTCCCTTGTTCTCTATCTTGGAGGTGAACTTTCTTCTCCTCCTGTCCTTAGGCATCATAACCGCAGGTTCTTTGGCCTTGGAACTTCAAAACTTGTACCAGCACCTACCTCTTACTCCTCAAGTTCTCAGGCCTTTGGCCTTTGGCTGGGAATTAATTATACCATCAACTTCCCTTGTTCTTAGGCCTTCAGACTTTGATTGAGCCATGCCACCTGCATCTCAGGGTCTTCAGTTTGCAGATGGCCTGATATGGGACATCTCAGCCCCCATACCCACATGAGCCAATGTCCTTAGTAAATCTCCTCTCATATAGCTATAGCTATACCTATTATTTACCACAGATAGATAGATGACAGCTCATTAGATAGATAGATAGACAGAGAGACAGGCAGGCAGACAGACAGACACATGATACATAGATGGATATTCCATTGGTTCTGTGTCTCTGGAGAACTCTAACTCAATAGCCATCATATTTCAAAACTGATGCTGGAATAAAGAAGGCCAATTTATCCTGTGGTTGATAATCTGAACTCAGAAATTTCTTGGTTGCACATTAAGAGTTACTATGAAAGGAAAAAAAGAGAAGGTATTTGTGTAAAAAAATTAAGAGAAGCCTGGGAGATAGGCAAACAATTGATGTGAAGAGTTAAAGGCAGTATGTATGAGAAGCTGAGTTTGAAAAAGGTGGGCAGAAAAGAAAAAGTCTTGGAAGAACACAGCAGGAAATGTGATCAAAGAGAGAAACTCTGGTAAGTTAATGTGGCTACTTAGTGTTCTTAGAAGCCAGCTAGATAAGCTTGCAACTGTGTCCAGACATTCTTTATGGAAGAATTTTTCTCTGTCCACAGCAACTACTCATCAATTAGTCACCCTCGACCAAAAGCAATACCCAGTCCACATTGGAAGATAATTCTGCCACTATTTTGATGCCTCCCTTTGGGCAATCATAAGCCCAAAGATAGTCTTAAAGAGGAGCTGTGGGTCAATGTGAGAATAATGAAATGCTTCAATATACATAAGGAAAGGACAGCCATCAGTAATCGTATCCTCAAAGTAAATCCTGTGACATAAGCAAATGAGTGTTACACAGATCAAGTGCTCATGATGCGTACTTTTTAAATATGGTTGTATGTAGGACAAAACTTTTGAAGAGGATTTTATTTTACAGTTGAGTCTGGTACTTGTGGTAGGATTAAGAATAAATAAAATATTTTATGAGGCAATCCTACCATTTATTAAAACACCTATTGAATGCCAAGCACTTCTGGTTCTTGCTCTGTGAAGTAAATGTCATTTCCATTTTATAAGTAAGCTTAGTCTCTGAAAGAGCAAACGTCTGGCTCAGAATCATTGCTCATAATGACAGAGAAAAATCGCACATTTTTCATCTTCAAACTTATAAAACTGGGCTTGTGAAACGTACTGTGATACTATTCTTTATTGGTGGTTGATACATTGCCTCTGAATGGTGAACAAGAAGTAAAGTAAATCAATAGAAAAAAGTGCAAGATATGACTTTACAGGTAACAACAGTAATTTAGGTCATAATAGGTATAAAATATGTATCGAAGATAATTGGACACACAGCTGTATAAAAAACTTCTGATCAGCCTGAATTTTGTAATCAGTATCAGAAGCCTTTGCAGCTACACAAATACCTTGGAATCCCCATCTCCTTGCTAATAATAGGATTACATCCTTCTGTCTTGGTGTCTAATACTAGTAATACCCCACAACCCAATTCTAGAGAACACCAAAGGTGAAATTCTATCACTAGTTTCACTAATAATGAAAGCCATACATCATGGCTATAAATTGCCAGGGACCCTAGGGAAGGCTTGGAGGAGATATTTTAATAGCCTTAGGTAATTACCAAGCACAGATATTTGCCATAATAGGAAACAGTAGCTGGATCTCAGTTATATTCAGACAGTAAGAGGGCTTACTCTTCCTTCCTAAAGGCATCTGCCAGCAATTTAGACAGTATCACAGAATGCACTAGGAAATCAAATTATCTTTGTCAAAACACCAAGTTGTAAAGCTGAGTGAAGTTGAATATTAGAATAAACTGAAGGTTCATATTGCCCCAAAGGAAAAATAAATGACTACGTTTTTCTCCACTCAGTAATTCATTTAATAAACATAATTACCAAGATAGCCATTTGATGATATGAGTACTAAAAGAAATTGCTTGAGAGGACTTATGGGAGATATTTTAACTCCTTCAATGAGACTCAAAAGCTTTTCATCTGGAATTACACACATAGGCCATACCTTTAAATAAAAGAACATGAATAGTTAATTTAAAAAAATCCTTCAGTATCAACCAAATGGGAAACAAACTGTCATGGCCTCTCCAAGATAAGATATGGAACATAATATGAACACTGTAGTTCTCTTAGCTCCTATTCATCAGTGAGCTCCCATGGATTACATTCTCATGCCTATACCCAGTGTGGCTGGGTAGTTCTTCTGATACTATGCCCTATTTCTGTCTGCATCTAAGGACTTAGTTCAGTGTATCCACCTGGGTTCCACTACAGAACGGGGGGAAGGTCAGTTTAATTTCCACATAAAATCAGCTCCCCATTCATTTAGTGTAAAGATCACCAAAGACCTTCATGTTTTTAAATGCAATGGACAGATCCTGGTCCTTAAAACATATTTTTCACTTGACTCCAGGATCCCAGACCAATTGGTTTTCCTCCTACCCCTCCAGCTTTCACAATTCTTTAAAGACTTCCCCTCATCAGCTTTCTCTCTAAATTTTGATATATTCTAGGTCTCATCCGTTCAGCTTATCTTTTCTATTTACATTTACTCCCATGGTGATCTCATCTATTCTCATGGTTTAAAATGCCATTTATATGTTGATGGTGCACAGATGGATTTCTCCAGTCCTGGTCTCCTATTTTGTGAACTCCAGACTCAATTATCCTATTACCTACTAAACATCTTCATTTGGATGACTAATAGGCATCTGTAGATATCGACATATCTACATCCATTGCTCTGTCTGTTCATCTATTTCTGTGAATGTGCCATCTTCCACTCTCAATCTGCTCCTTCTCACTGTTGCATTTGCATTTCCCTTTTAATTCCTTAATAATTTCACTGCTTCGTGGTTTTCTCTTCTGAAGGAATCTCTTAGCCCTTTGTGCTTCGGGAGGCTGTCCAAGGTCACACATATAGTAAGTAGTCAGTCTTCAAAGAGCCCTATTTTGAAACTCATTTAGCCCAAACCCCACAACTCAATTAAAAGCATCCGTCAATGCCATAAGCAGGGCAGCGAGAACACACGTGCACTAAGTTTCTGTCCTTACATAATCCCATGTCCCAGAAAAGACAAAAGAACAGTCATTTTATAGCTCTTAGACATTATAATAGATCTGCTGACTCATCGTGTAGGCATAAGGCAATAGCTAGGTTCACAAATGCTCTACCTTCCCCTAGATCTTCCTTCAGCATCTCTGTTTCCTTGGCAGATGTGTATCTTACACCATGGCTTTGCCAGGACACCCACGTCTCTCCGAGGAGGCATAAGAACTATACAGATTTCAACATATCTTCACGGGCTGCAGCTCATGCTTGTAGATTCCATCTTCTTTTTGCTCTACCCCTTCATACCCAATTTCCCCTCCCAAGTCTTTGTACTGTGGATTTCAAAGTACAGAATCCAAAAAAAAGACAATAACCTTTCAGAGACTCTCAACTGGACTCCACAGTTGCATAAAGTTAAAACTTTGCAATAAATATATACATATATACTACATGTGTAAACATATATATATACATATACATATATATATATATTCAGCATGGCATTCCTAATATTTTTACTGCTTTGTCTTAATATTTACATCCTTCTTGTTCTGCTTCTCTGAATGAAGCCTCACATATGGGTATTATTAATGTTACCAACATTGAAGCCTAGCTATTGAGAAACCTCCATGAGAGTGTACTCTATCTTTCTTCCAGAAGGCTGATTAGAAAGGCTGAGGTCATATAAGAACATAAAAAAGTGATTTATCTGTCAATATGTAATAGCTTTTAATATATCCATACTTGTCAAAAGTCGTAATGAGGCTAAAGTGTCATTAAGATTATATTAAGATAATATTTCATCATAGAAATGAGGAATATTCAAATTCTACTCTTAACCACAACTGCCTTTTCAAAGCAAGACAAAGTAATATTTAATGGGTTATAGACCTTCACAACTCTATTGAGATGATGCATAGATGGGAGCCATGTGGTACATGGTGAAGAGTGGTATACACAATAAATCAATTTCATTTTTCATCATGGGAATTCAACAGATCATGTTCAAAATTTAAAAATTAACAAATGCCAAAATAAGCATATTAATTAGACATAGAGAATGAAATTCCAAAAATAAATAAATAAATAAAAGTACAACAATATTAAGTGGTTGCCTCCAGGGAGAGAAAACTTACGGTAATGAGCGAAAGGGGTAGGGCAAAATGTTGGGGGATTTTTGTGTTCTCTTGTTTTTAAATATGTCTTGTACAAATATTTGACTCTTTAAAACATGTACATGTGTAATTTTGATTATAAATTTTTTAAATAATTTTAAAAGGTATAGATACAAAGTTCTCAACAAAGTTGTTTTAAAAAATAAAATTAACATTATCTAAAAATCCATCCTCACAGAATGAATAGCTAAATACCTATATGCTGCCTAATGGAATGTACTGTGAATGAAATAATCTCTAGGAAGGATTTTAGTAGACAAATGCTTATGATACGTTAACAGCGGGCTTCAAAAAGGTATAATCAGCATCATCTCAAATGTATAGTAAAAGAGAAATTAACTAAATGATGGAAATATCTGGAAGAATAAATGATAAAGTATAAAAATTTTCTTGCTGCTTTTAATGTGTGTATGCATTTTTTTAATTGTTAAAGTAAATATACATTGGGTGGGAGGAAGAAGGCAGGGAAGGCAGAAGAGAAAGACGAAAGAAGCGAGGAAACAGTAGGAAGGAAAGACGGGTGGAGAGGAGGAAGGAAGGAAGGCACCACAACTCCATGAGCAGGAGCAGGACACACTGGGTTCTAGCTATAATCTTCTTTTCCCATCCTACATGTCAAATATATAGAAGTTTGGGGGATAGAAATTTGGGGCCCTTGGATGGTTCTGATAATTACACACACTGTTCTGCATTCCCTTCTCTTCTTTTTTAAAGTAAAATTACAAACAATAAAATGCACTGGTATAAGTTAACCTTTGATGAGTTTTGACAAACGTATATACCTTTGCAAACATCACACCAGTCAAGATACACAGCAATTTCCATCATCTGCAGAAAGGTCCCTTGTGCCCCTTTCTCAGTTAATCCACTACTTCCCTTGGAAACCACTGTAAATTACTATATGCTGCATAATAGAATGTACTGCTAACGAAATAATCTTTAAAAAGGATTTGTCTGTCATCTTCATTTATTTCTGGTATAGAACTTCATACAAATGGAAATGCATAAAAATTAAGCAAAGGGAACCAACACTTACTGAATGTTTCTGTTTTGCCAGGCACTTCATTAAGCATTTTATGAACATTGTGTCAATTAATACTGTTATCAACATTATGAAGTAGCTGTTTGAATTCCATCATATGAATAAGAAAACTAATATTTTACCATGGTTACTTAGCCAGTAAATGATATATGCAAGATTTGAATCCACATCTGGCCTAAATCGAAAGCCAGAGTCCTTTCTCTTATTTTAGGTAACTATTTGCAAAAGTTATCTGAAGGATATTCCATTAGGAGGCCAGGAAAATAGATGAAGAGTCTTCTCAGTTATTCTTGCTCTACCACATCATTTATTTATTATAGTTTTCTTTCTTTTTTTTTTTTTTCTAAATTGACTGGCACATTTCTGAGTTTTGTGCTAAGTTTCAAGTAATAAAATGTCCTAAAAGTCACTCCATTATTAACCAATCCTGTGAATATTCCCAGAGACACATGTTAATAAACTCAATTTCAAGAGAAAATATAGCTTTGATATATTTCCAATGGAATTTTAAAAACAAATATATTTACCTTACAGTAAATGCACTTGGTGACAACCTGTAAATTTGCTTTTAATTACTTTCTTTCCCATTCATATGCACATACACCTTTGAAAATAATTATTACAGGATTCCCTTGACAGCATTTTACTTGCCCATGGCGTAAATAATCACTGTCAGCTGTAAATAATAATAAAAAGCACATGCCTGTTTTACATTGTACAATAGAGTTAAAGTCGTTTGTACTAATGTGAAAGAAATAAGGAAGGCAAACCCAAACAATCACAAGAATTTAGGGTGTTCAAGTAAAGTCTCTTCTGTTAATTTCACAAAGTGAGTTATTGCTTTTCTATCTCTCTTGCTACATTTTAGAGACTGGTGAGTGTTATCTGGGAAGGGCTATATGCAGCCAGGCATATGTTTAATATAGCACGGAAAGCAATTAGTATGTTTACAAAGTTATGTCTTTTTTATTATACTCCAACGGGCAAGTTTTAGGGACCAAATACTGGTTTTTACTAGGCCAGCATGTCTTTGGGTACCTATTATCTTTCAGCTCCAGGAGTGAATACAAAACCAATTACCTAGATCATAGTTGGTGGTTAAGGATGGGTAGTTAACTTCCTCCCTAGGATATTTGCTCAAAGTGAGAGCATAATAAGCATTATCCTTTTAAAATGATAGCACTGCAGCAATGTCAGCTGGCTGCTGCAATGAGCACTCTTTGTTACCACCTAACAAGAGCTTACCACTGTTGGAAGTCATTGAAGGGAAATCCCAGAGCTGAGATACAGTGAGATAGTGTGCTGACATAAATTGAACTTTGGATTCATCCACATCTAAGTCAAATTAGGTTTCTATGTCTTGCAACAAAAGGATTCTTCATGCATATTCCGGGTAGATTCATGAGTAGAAATACCCTGTAGGATGCTGACATGAAATGATGTACAAGCACCAGAAATGTGGAGCAACGTGGGCAGGTAAACAGACTTGAGGGGACAGAAAAGGAAAGCTTGATGATCAGGCCAGCTGCTAACACAATGTTTTCTGAGGCTGGTTTTACTGGGGTTGAACCTAATACCGAAGGATAGACAGAAGAAGAGGATAGATCCTCTTGGGTTTGTAGGAGGCATCAAGTAAAGGAGAAACAGGTATTTTTCTGGCACACATCTGCCCACTTACTTGGCACTTCATCATATGTGCTGCCTGTGACCTTGTCTGTATATCTTCTGCTGTTATGCAGCCTTTCATGGGAACTTGCCCAGAGTACCCTACTACATTTTTAACTCTGACAGAAAGTATTCACAATGCGTGAGGCGATTTTAAGTTCTTGACAATGCTTAGTACAGTACTTCATATATAGTATATTCTCGATACTTACTGACTAATGGAGGAATGAAAAAATTAAATGAAAAAATGATATGTAATAGCAAGGGTCATTTATGGACATCTATCTACACTTTCTTAAGAAAAAAGCCACAAGCTTATGAGTTTACTTTAAATAACTCATTTTGGGCCAGGCACAATGGCTCACACCTCTAATCCTAGCACTCAGGGAGGTGGAGGAGGGTGGCTGGCTTGAGCTCACAAGTTCGAAACCAGCCTGACAAAGGGAGAGACCCCCCACCTCTACTAAAAATAGAAAAACTGGCCGGGCATTGTGATGGGTGCCTATAGTCCCAGCTACTCAGGAGGCAGACGCAAAAGGATCACTTGAGTCCATGAATTTGAGGTTGCTGTGAGCTGTGATGTCAGGATACTCTACTCTGGGGCAACACAGTGAGACTGTCTCAAAATAATAATAATAATTCTTTTTGACGTTGGTGAGATGATTGTGTTAAAAACTCTCTGTGGGATGGGAAATCTTTGGGAAATTTCTCCTTAGGGAGTCTGAGGCCCCTGAAAGTACAAAGTAATGATTTTTTCTTCTCCCAAGGATAGATATATTTGATAACTTTGCCTTTTTAATGTAAGATATACTATATTCTCCGAACCTCTTCTAAGATAAGAACTATATATCTGCCACATGTAGAAAAAACATGTGCAATCTAACTATTTCCTCTCTTATAGTTTCCCTGTGTATTGAAGTCATGTGTGCCTGAGATGCATCTGTCTATACAAGACTAGAAAACATTTTCTCCCATGGTATTCCAAGTAAGATAGAGAGTATTGTGATGCAAATGCATTTTAGTCCATAATTTCTGTTCTGGGAAAAAAATTAAAAAGTGTTAGAAGAACTCTTCAGGCCAACGCCTGTGGCTCAAAGGAGTGGGGCGCCGGCCCCATATGCTGGATGCGGTGGGTTCAAACCCAGCCCCGACCAAAAACTGCAAAAAAAAAAAAAAAAAAAAAAAAGAAGAAGAAGAAGAAGAACTCTCTACTTCATAAAAATCCCTCCAGTATTACCCATAGATGTGGTACGGCAATCCTCTAGTACCACCCTTATCGCTAAGTAGCCATGTTAGTGCTGGTGCCCAGCCCCATACAATTACACAATGCCATCTCTTCTAAAAGAGCATTACAAAGTAAGTAATACTTGGTCATCTCTTGTTACTACAGTAATTTAGTACTACATTTATAAGAAAAAACAAAAGCATATTCCTAGATAATGTCCACTTTATTATGATTTTGGAAAATAAATAAAATAACCAGAATTTGGTTCAGGAAAGGCAGCCAGCTCTTAAAACATCCCGACTGAAGAAGATAAGGCTAAGATGGGCCATAGAATATCTTCGATAACTTTAAATAAAATAAGCTCATGAAAACTTAAAACTACTAAATCCTTAGAAGTAATTTAACTTAATGATTGCCAAATCCATCTGACCATATAAATTATACCGGACTTGACGAATCAGAAGTTTCAGGGGGCAGGGTCCAATAATGCATATTGGTTATTTAAGTTCCCAAATTCAGCAGAGATCATCCAGACACATAGGGATCAAATGATTTCTTGAAAGTTGCAGCAAAAGCAGTCTTTGAAGCTAAATGGCAAAGTCTCAGAATTGAAAAGTCTCCTAGGAAGTCATAGTTGCATAACTCTGTAAGACCGGTCCTTAGAATGTAAAAGAGTTCCCTCAGGAACTCAGATTCCAGTCCTCACCAAAGACATTGTCAAATGCTGATTCTGAGAGAAAGCCCAGAAGGAAGTCTGAGATGAAGCTCAGAAATATGCCTTTTAAATGGGACCCTCGTTGATTCCGAAGGAGACCAACTACAGGCCACCGCTGAGGAAATGTGCCCATGAGCTCTCTGATCTCTTACAAAGTTCCTTCCCTTTTGTTTAAACTCATTCTAATTATGAGGAACTTAATACCACTAAGGTCTAGTAAGTCTGTTATATTTTTTTTCCCAGAAAACTGTTCCTGAAACTCTCTCCTAAAAGAATTTAATTCTGCCTTCCTGGGCTATACAAAAAACTTGCTGCCAATGCAGTATGTTAGCTCGTGGAGCACTCATAAACTTTCCAAGACAGCTATACTGGAATATAGAATAAAGATTAAAAATTTCTCTAGTTCAGCTCCCACTCCCATCACTCTCTAACTTCTCTCATTGTGGCCAAAATCCCTCTCCTACTTAAAAAAATTTTTTAAATCACTGGCTGAAGCAACTTCTTGCCTTCCGGCTCACAGCCATAAGCCTTCTGCAAGCAGCTGGGTCTGGTTCTGCGACAGGAAAGGCTCTGCCACTGAGGAACAGAGCCAAACCTGTTTTTCCAACAATTAATTTTTCTCGACCATAGTAATTCCCGGAAAAGTCACAGGCAGAGTGGCTTCCTTCCTCCCTGGCTTCCTCTGCCTAAATGGTGACAACATAGCTCCAGTGGCCATCCCCAGGAAGGTCAAGTACCCAGGTGCTACACTGCTCCTCTCTTCCCTAAACTGACACTTATCCAATGCTCCCGGTCTCCACTGAGCATCCCTTGATATTCACTTGTTTTCCCACTCTTGTTCATGCGTTTCTGTTTTTTGTTTGTTTGGAGCAAAGTGTTTTCTTCCATAAACAGGTGGACACAGACTCACTTCTCAGGGGCTACAGAGAGAGACACAGAGCACTTAATTAAAGTTGAACACATTCGAGGGCATGTACAAATGCCCTGAAGTGGGGAAGGAAAACTAGAACTGTGATTATTTTTTCTAAGGATTCTGAAGTTATTTTAGGATATAGGCTTAGAATGAAGGGAACAAGGAAATAAAAGGAAGGAGGAAGCACTGAAAATTCATAGTTAAAAAGACCCCAAAGACACCAGCCTTGGCTATACAAATGCACAAACCCTTCCTCAAAAGCAGTTTCCCCTTCTGCTGAACAGCCTTTTCCTGGCCTACCTTACAAGAAGAGGCAGTAAGCGTGGCGATGTGTGCTCACCATACAGGCTTTGAAAAGTCAGGCAGGCATGACTTGGTGCATCCTTATTTTTGTCTATAGGGATACAACTTTCTTAACTTTCTGCCCTTATGTTTCATCAGCTAGTAATAATTCATGTCTACTTATATTAGGATGGGGCTAGGTTCATGCTAGGTTGTGTGGCTGTAATCCTACCAGGTCAGGAGCTACACCCCCAAAATTGTATTTCCTGCTGAAGCTGCATGTTCCATCCACACCAGTTGGCAGGAGCACTATTATCTGCAATCACTTCCTATTCTTGCAGCCAGGAAGACAAGGGTTTCTGCTGTTGCCACAGGAGAAGGGAGAGTCTTCAGGGGTGTTCTGGGCTTTACACAGACTCTGCAGGGAAGTAAAGCGTGTCCCTTCTGTTCACATTTCATTGTCCAGAAATCCCATGTAAGCTTACAACCTCTTTCAGCCACAGGGCTGAGAAGAATAGTCTTTTGTAGGCCTAAAAAATAAGATGTTGACAAACCTCAGCAATAGGAATAAGGCTGTTGTGAAGATTAAATAACAAAATGCCTATAATGAAGTCAGTGCAATGCTTGGCCTGGCATGAAAGATGTGTTCAAAAATGGCAGCTATTACTTCTCAATACCCCAATATCTCTTTCTCACTCTGAGAGTTACTCAGATTTTGGTATTCACGTAACACCCATGAAGCACCTCACCCAGAGTTAAAACATATCCCCAAGAATATCACATCCCAGGATCCATCATTTTCTAGAAGAAATAGTGGACTAGAGAGTAGGAAACAGGGATCACTGTCTCCAGCCTCGTGAACCCTTTCAAGTCACTGAATGTACCTGGGCCAGTATAAAGAAATCACTACTTAACACCAAGAAAGTGGTGAACTGGAAAAGTTTTCCTTTGAATGTCAGTTATAACCCTGCAATTTATTGGAAATAAAACCATAGGGAAAGTCATTGCATCTTTCTGGAATTGGGTTTCCTCATCTATGAAAGATTGGTTTAGGCTGGGTTATCTAAGGTATAATACCTAAGAAAGCCAATGATTACAAATAATATTTGTTTAAAAATGGCCCCTCTAGCCATTGAAAATTGGAGTTTCGAATTACCTATCCAACCCTACAGTCCCAGGCCCTAACCTCTATCTAGTTAAGCCCTCCCAGAATCCTGAATAACTTAACTCGTGTCACACTGGGTAACAGTGATACAGTAACAGAAGCAACTCCTTGATGCTCCAGCAAACAGGGGAATGCACCAGGGTTGACAGTACATGTTGTGAGTGCCCTCAGTTCTTACCAAGGGACTCAAATATTAGTTCATCTTCAATCAAATCATGTAACTCTTCCCCCTCATAAAAGGAACATAACCTCTCTTAGATTACAGGAAGGCAACAGAGAATCAAAGGAGAAAGAGCCCTAGATCTGAGTGCAAAGACGAGCAAGTAGAAACACCAACCAAGGAGAATAAAACTATTCCTCCATGTGAACAGAATAATGGGTCCCTAAAGATGTTTATGCCCTGCTCCTCAGAAACTGTGAACATGTTACACTACATGGAAAGGGAGAATTAAGTTTGTGGATAGAATTGAGATTGATAATGATCCCTCTTTAAAGTAAAGACATTGTTGTAGATTACCCATTTGACCCCAATTTAATCAAAAGCATCATTTGAAATTGAAGGGGAAGGCAGAAGAGTTCCTGTGAGGCAGCGTGAGGCAGAAGGAAGACTCGGCCAGCCTTCATTGACTTTGGATGAAAGGGGCCATAAGCTAAGGACTGCGGGCAACCTGTAGAAGACAGAAAGGGAAAGGAGATTCTCTTCTAACACTTCCATAAGAATACAGACCTGTTGTTACCTTGATTTTAATCCAGGAAGACCCACTTCAGACTTACAACCTCCAGAACTGTAGGTAATAGGTTTATGCTGGGGTATTTTGGTTTGTTTGTTTTCAAGTATATCCTACTTACTGTTGATTAAAGTCACTTTGTTGCGTTATTAAATATTGTTTATTCTGTATATATAGCTATATTTTTTGCATTTATTAACCATCTTCACTTTATATTTGTAGTATTTTAACCACTAAATTTGTGGTAGTTTATTATAGCAGCAATAGTAAATGAATGCACTCCACGGTGAATAATTAGCAGCAGACATTTAGCAGAGAAGGGTACAAATTTTCATAGAAATCGGCTAATCAGAAGAATACTAATGGGTAACTTAGAGCAAATTCACGTACAATAACTTAAAGATTTGGGGAAGCTATAAAAAGCACCCTAAAAGTGTGCCAGTGATTCTAATGCTGACGATGTAAAGACAAGGATGATATAGGCAGTTTCTCCAGAGAAGCAACTAATTCAGAACCATATTGAATATCATTTAAGGTTTCTATGTTCTGAGGTAATAACATCTTATGCTTAAAGGCATAGGTGCTAAGACCAGAAGAGTTGGCTCTATCACTTGTTTGTTTTACTGACTTTGGGCATAACTACTCAAAGCTTGGGTTTACTTATTAAAAAAAGAAGAAGAAGAATAGTATCTACTTTATGGAGTGATGAAAATTAAGTGGGCTAATGCAATATAAAACACTTAGCACAGTATTTGGCATATAATGAGTTCAATAAAGGTCATCTATTTCTATTACACATACATTCTTACATCAATAGAATTCTCATTTCAAATGTTGGCACTTTAGACTCATCGTTTTCTCACGTTCATAAAGACCCAATTAAACAATTTCTCCCAGAATGCTCTAATGCTAGGATTGGTTGGCTTCAGTGCAATAATCACAGTCAATATCCAGGTATCAAAACAGTTGAAAAGCCAGGTAAGCAGCACTGCTGGCAGAATTTTGTCTTCATGAGAGTTATTTCTGCCTGGGTGAGGCACACCTTACAGCAGAATATGGAGCTAGTCTCGGCACCCAGCAGGTGTCTATGGGCACCAATGAATCCCATTCCCACTACGATGGAGAAAAGAGCAGAAATCAACTGAAAAGGTTGAAGAAACACCCACAGTTCTTGGCATTACAAAGCCTAAAGAATAGCTAAGTTGTTCACCAATACAGCCTCACAGATGCTAGTAACTTGCACCTGTGTTTATATGTATCTGGGTGGAGGGACAGAAACAGGAACATCTAGGGAAAAGGAAGACTCCTTCCCAGAAGTGCCGTCCCATACAGACCATCACTCACAGCTGTTGAATACAGCCACGTGGAGAACTATGTTTGTCAGCTGCAGAAAATGTCTTCTTCGTTGTAGGGTCCATCTTCATCGTTACGAGATGCTTAAAAAATATGCATTCAAATGAACTGAGAGGGTTAAATATTATAAAATATAAAATTATAAAATTTATGGCAGGATAATTTATTAATATGAATTATAATGTATTTTACTACTGCAGAAGAATCAGAAAAAATAGATATGTAAGACTCGTCCAGGGTGTATGGTGTGTGTGTGTGTGTGTGTATACATACATACATACATACACACACGCAGTATGTTTAAAAAGTTACCTTTAAAAGTTATGTTACAAAAATCCCAGTTCCTGCTCATGCTTCACCAGATGATTTAATGATTCTTCCTGGGAGCAATAGGCCCCACCCTTCTTTTGAACAAAGTCATAAACGTCATACCTAGATCTGGCTTCTGAGATATTGGAAAAGCTGTGATGTTCAAAGAAACACTCAGGCTCATAAAAAGTTTCCCATCTTTGGAAAACTCTCACCAGGGGTCTATTCCAGCACACATAATGATTTTGTTAGATGTTAAAAGACTACAACATTCTCTGAGAAAGAAAACAAAGAAAGAAAGAAACCATCACATCCCTCCTTGATTTTGACAACATCTAGTCACTGAAGGCTCAGAAATTAGAAATGGATTGGTAAGGGTCTAAGGGAAGGTTTTTTTTGTTTGTTTGCTGTTGTTGTTGTTCAATATTTATCATTTCCAATGCTCTTTACTTCCTTATAACTTCCAGACTTATGCTTGCCCGAATATCTTCCTATACGAACGTTCCCTTACATACTCAGTAAAATCTTCAAAGTCAGAAAATTAATACAGATGTTACTAGAATCTAATCTTCAGACTCCATTCAAGTTAGTCATTCCAACAAATTCCTTTTATAGCAAAAATAAGCAGTTGCAGAACCATTTTGTTGAATTTTGTTCCATAGCTTTTTAAACTCTTTCAATCTGAAACAGTTCCTCAGCTTTTCCATGTCTTTGACACTTTTGGAGATAATGGGCCAATTTCTTTTTAATTGTGGTTAAAACAAACACATAACACTAACTTTATCATATGGTAAAGCATTTTTAATAAGTTTTCCAATTTCCTAAATTGAAATGTCCTTGATTTGAGCTTTCATGCCTTATTTCTCCATCTTTTATGCCTAAGGCATAAGGTGCCTGGAATATGATAACTTCTTGGTAAACACTTATTGAATAAATAAATGTTATAAAACCCAATTTATAGGTGGAAGTTAGTCATTGGGGACTAGGGGAAGACAATTTTTCTATTTTCTAGATTTGTTCCTGTATTCATTCCTCAGAAAATGTTCCTTGGCTAACTGCTTCTATGCAGACTTTGTCAATAAGACATGGTTTTTAATCAGAGGGGGCAGCTATATGCAAACCATAAATGCAATGACCAACAGCTGTAAGACAAGCAGGGAAGAGCTGATAACCAAATAACTTGGTGCCCAGCCCAGAAAAGGGACTGATTCACTCTACGTAAAGGAATTAGGAACAGTATCTCAGAGAAGGTAGCAATTGACATGACTCTTGAGGGATGAGTCCGTTTTTGAAATCAATGGTAAGGACAGAAAGCTTGAAAACCAATTTATTTTCATATTATCTGGCACAATCCTATGCCTTCAACATTATTGACTGATGAATAAGAATGAAATGACTAATCTGGAACTTTGTTAAAAGAAAGTGAATCCCAGCTCTTGTGTATTACACCCTGATTCAGTTAATTTGGGGACCTCTGCAGATTTTCTTGTGCATAAGAATATATTTCATGAGGCCAGATCCTTGCAAAGCATAAAAGCTGACTCACATGCTTTGTTTGAGTCCAAACTTCTGTGGTTTTAATTCCACTATAATCTTCTAAAGTGAGATTTCTTTGTAATGATCATATGGTCTGTAACAATGCTTGAATAGACTTCTTGCCTTAAGAGTAGGTTTGATTTTATCGATTTTCTTCTAATGCTTGTAATTGTTCCCGTTTGCTGGAGCTTTTTTCTTTCCTTCCTTTTGTATTTTCTAATTGCTTTATCTCTCACAGAAAAGATCTGTTTGTGGTTTGTTGATCTTTTCCTTCATTAAGAACATATATTACAAGATAGGCTAGGCATAGAAAGGCAAAACTCTATTATCAAAAATTTCATTATGCCTCTGATATATGTTTCTCTTTCATAAAAATGCTACAGAACGCCTTTGTCCTTCACTTCATGAATAAGTACATTCTTTGGAAGGGGAAAAAATAATCTTTTATGTTTAGTGCTTTCATTCAAATGTTGAGTTATTAGTGTTTGGGGAAAAATACACTTTAACTTGGTTATCTGATCTTCTTTGTCCTCCTTGGAACCTCTGCATTATCATCTGTGTTTTTTTTTTAAATGAAATGAGAAGCCATCCAAAAGGTCAGTTGCGACAACCAAGAGGAACATCCCTTCCTATTCATGCATCTGTTCAGCAAACATTCATTGAACACAAACCAAATGCCAAGTGGGTTGTCAATTATCAGGAATACAGAGAAAATAAAACTCAGCTTTCCTAATGGTAAAGCTGAGGGAAATTACAGAGAAGAATGAGGCCCATCAGAGCTTTCAGTTGTAACACTGCACATAGTATTAGGCTCTAATCAGGAGCTCTGGAATCACACTAGTGAGAGTTCAAGCCTAAGTTTTACTATGAGGTGAGTGTCATAGGGAAAATTACCTGTCCTTTCTGAGTCTTTATTTTTCTATCCAGCAATTTCGAGTAGGCCCAGTTCCTTCCTCAAGACTTTTGTGAAAATTAGATGAAACGCCACACCTAAAGTGCTAACCAGAATGCCATCTACACAGTAAGTGCTCAGTAAATTTTATCTCTCGACACATAGCGATTCTGACTGAATTGCATTAACCTACTAGGCTAAAAACATAAAAGGTGCCCAATAAATGTTTGAGGACTTGCCAGTATAAATATTCCACCCATCATACACTAAAACAATGTACCAGCACATATTAAATTGAGTTTTCCAATCTGAATCAGGGAATTCAAGAGTATTTGGCAGCAGGTGGGTGCGGGTATGAATGTGTAACTTCTACTTTGCAGTCCAAACTCTCACATTCACACCAACCTCAAATTATTTCCATTCATATAAAGTTAACATAATAATTAAGCAATCTAAAAATGCACTAATATTCCATAATTCTAATTTCTGGTTAGAGAAAGTACACCATGCATGATGAATTAGAATGAGCTCCTAGTGAAAAGAATTGCATCTTCAACCATTTAGGCCCATCTTTGAACCTTGCCCTTCCAGAAAAATGAGCAAACCTTTAGTGTTATAATATAAAATCTACACAAAGTGCTTATCTACCTGAGGTTTCCTCTACTACCCTGGGGAAAAATCTTTCCATGCCTTTAAAAAGTTTAAAAATATATAGCTCCAAGAGAAGGGATAATACCATCAATCTATAATGAAAAATTCATAAAACAAATTAGCAACATCTTAAAAACAATCATTTGAAAAAGTAGTCAAAAGCCTTGCAAGAGAAGAATAGCCAATTCCAAAAAAAGTAATCAGTAGCTAATTATTGAGCCCCTTATATGCCATCAGTACTTTATAAAAGATTATCTAAGTGCAATCTTAGAAGTTCTCTGTCCATGTGGGTAATAATTGGACCAGTACCACATACAAAGAATGGAGTAGGCTGAACTCTATTGAACTGAACTGAATTACCAAAAAATGTAGCTAATGTTACATAGGAGTAAGGCTTTAGAATAAGATACAAAGAAGTGTTATAGCTAAAATCTCTAGGGAGGTCTAGAATACATTTGCTTAAGGAGATATACTTAAAGCATTAGCCAAGTCCTGTCAAAAGCAGGAGACCCAAAATTTAAGTGCTGATTGTGGTTCACGGAATTCTCCTTTTCTGAAGGTTGGTATTTACCATCATCCTGATAAATGCCTCTTTATAGTCCATTCATTCCTGTTGGCCCATATCTCCCACCTCTGGTATTTATTGCACAGAGGAATGTTTCTCAGACTAGTCACAGATAAATCTCTTCACTGATGGAGAGTTTTCCCTCTGCCTATTATGTGCCTATCTAGCCTCAGCCAAAAATTTATTGCCAGTGGAAAAAGAAGGCAATGAGGTAAAAGACTGAATTGTTTTTATAGCTGTGTCTATATTTCTTAAAGAGTAAAACCCTTTATAAAAGAAATTCATCCTGGTACCACATGAGCCATCATTCATTTGGAGTAAAGGGAACTTGTTATAAAATATTGAAAACAGAATCAAATTCTATGAGGCTGTCATTCTGTTTTACTACCAGGAACTATTTCAATCCCTATCCAGTTACTTCCTGTCTCTTAACAACTACAGTAATGCTGTGAGCCTGCAAATATGGGTTCCCTTGTACAGCACAAATTTTGGCTAGAATCAACATCTGACATTAGAATGCAGGGCCTAGCACCATTGTCATTCAGGAAAAATCCCCTTTACCTTCAGTAATGTCTGAATTTTTATTTGACTTTAAGTATCATATAAGGGTGTAGAGGTAAGACTATTAGAAGAAGAGTCAGCAACTTCAATTTAATTTCAAAACATGTGAGGTAGCAACTCTGTTATCTTGGACAGGTGATTTCAATTCTCTGTGTCTGATTTTCCTAATGGTTATACTAAGGATTTAGACCAGATGACCTCCAAGATCCCTTTGTCTAGGTTCTACATTAGTTGAGGATGTATTTATGAACTAACTGATACTTCTCAGTATGCCTTTTCAATACCACATCCACACTATCAAGTACCATCTTTTAAATATTGCCTGCATATGCACTTTGATAAGCATTCTCCAAAGCAAGATAAGCAACATAAATCGATTGAACAACACCTATTTGGGAGCATAAAGTTTTAACTGTGACAACATGTGACTTCACAAATAGCCATTTAAATTCAGCTGGATGAGCAATTAGTAATGGCTTATTCTCCAATTGCTGGAAAAATAACCAGAACTTCAGCAAAAATCAATGCATTTTTTTGCTCTCTTCCAATCCACTGTATAACTGTTAAGATATAGCTAATGCCTTCTATCTCAAAGCACAGATTCTAATGTTGTCAAAATGTCAAACTGCAAGGTGAGCAGACTTCAGTATCTGGTAGGAATCCAACAATAGATAGACATGTTTATTCTCGACTCAAAAAAAAAAAATTATTACCAAAAAAAAAAAAAAAAAAAAGGACAAGGAAGGCAAGGTAAGGCAAAGCAAATGGACTCTATCATTCTTCCTACTGTTCTGGCCTGCAGAATTCCTGAGTCTTTGGTTTACTGAGAGACGCATTAGCAGGCACTAGATGATTTTGTTTGGCACTAGAGCACCAAAGGGTGTGGTCCACTGTCCCTGCATATTCCTGCAATAAGACATACACGGCCCAAACACAGTCCCTGAGGCAGAGACAGAGTGCCTGACAAAAAGGAATATCATTGGGGAACAAACAAGCTGTGTGTGCATGTATATGATCATGGGAGGATCCATTAGCCTTGTTAGACCCTGTCTTATACATTTAAAGCCTAAGATATCATAGCAGCAAAATTTCCTAATATACTGACATCTATAAGAAGGTATACATCTATGGAAGACAATAATTTTACAATTAAACAATATTATTCAGCTTTATTAAAGTATAATTTGAAGTCGTAAAATAGATCAGCTGTAAGTATACAATTGGATGAGCATTGAAAAATTGAAAATGTCCCCTGTCCAGAATGCAAGGGTGACCACTGGAGGGTGGCCTGTCCCCAGAGGCGAAGGCCTCCTGGAACAGTGACCCCATCAGAGCCCAAACTGGACTGAGGGTGCCGGGGGCAAATCCTCATGGCTCCAGCTTGTGTCATCGCCCCTCAAGGGCCCCAGGTCTGCCTTAGAGTAGAGTCCCAAGAGATAAAATTTCTTTTGGACACTGGAGCAACCTTTCCTGTACTTCTCTCTAACCCTGGTCTTTTATCTCCCAAAGCCATAACTATACAGGGAATGTCTGGAAAGCCGGTTACCAAATTTTTCTCCCAGCCTTTAAGCTGCAATTGGGATGACTTGCTGTTCTCTCATGCCTCCCTAATCATGCCTGAAAGTCCTCCTCCCCTTTTGGGGAGAGACATACTAACTAAAACAGGAACTTTTCCCTCCTGGAGATCTAGTCATGATCAAAACTCTCCCCTCTAATTCACCTTCCTTAACCCCAGCTTGGGAAGTCACCTTTCCTGTTATCTTGTCTTCTACAGCTGTTAAAGTTATAGGAGTCGATTTCTGCATACATCATTCACAAGCAAAATCCTGGAACCCTCCATCTTCTACGGAGGCAGACAATGAAGACAGCCAACCACAGACCACCTATACTTGTGAGCCAAAAGAAAGTTTGAAGTTATCATTTAGGAAACAACAAGAAAAATCCTAATATGGTTTTCTTTTAGCATCACTGAATAAGTGCTTCTGACCTGACGCTGTTCTACCTTTGCTTATTACTGATTATACTAATCAGAGTTATGTTTTCCAGAAATATCATCAAGCCACATGCAATCAAGATGGTTCCAGTCCATGAACCCCTGTATCACTCTCCCTCCGGAGAAACCCTAACTGCCCCCTTCTATCATCGCCCGATTCAGGAGGAAGCAGTTAGGTGGAGTCTTCGCCCTTTTTCCCTAACAGCAGTTAGAGTTTCTACTAGGAGAGGGAGAATTGATACAGGACATTTGGCGCCCTAGCCAGCTCAGCGGAGCTGGCGGACCTGCCGCCTCCTCCGTGGTGGTGTTGGTGCTGCGGCAGCCAGCTGAAGAGCCAGCAGGCTGGATGACAGGCAAGGAGGGGGACCTCCAACCCCCACCAGAGGCTCCAATAGCCAAAAAGGCTGGACAACTGCCGAGGAGACACCTGTGCCTTGGTGTCTCCTTCA